>JAAXYW010002195.1:0-16570 GCA_036851895.1 Orthonychiurus folsomi
TGGACTTGCAGGGGAATATTAGTCCAACACAGTAAACGTGTTCCGGGAGAGTCTGCAATGGGCCTTAAGGCCTTGTCAGCTTGGGCGGGCTTCTCTATAGAAGTTCCTTCCACTCCCTTAAGCATACATACATACATACATCACAGGTAAAATGATGCTTCTTAGGCTCTGAACCTAGAATGTAGAAAACATGGCGTTGGCAATACGAGACGTCACGAACGCGGGCATGTCAGCTTTGTGTGGCGGTTAAGGTTCCATAAAGGAGGAATGTAGCATTTTTTTGATATAACCATGACGAGGGGAGTGTGAATGGTGACTACAGAGCAATGATGAGCAGTAACAATGTTTATAGGAATTGAATTGATTGGGGCACAAAGACTTTCGAGTCGGTCGTTGGTTTTAGTAGTGACGTCAAGGGGCAGGGATGTGAGTGAATTTGAGTTATCGACTTCAAAATCATCATCATCTACTTGATCAGGGTAGGCCACAATAATCCAGAAGAGAAAATCCGAAGTTGGTGTGTTAGAGGGAAAGTTGAGCAAGTGTCACTAAAGGGAGTTTGGGAGATGGGGCAGCAGAAAAAAGGGGGGGGGGACCGAGGGTTCCGTCAGCACACATCAAGGGCACCTTAGACTAAGGGGAGTCGGGTCGTGTCATTTTTTTTGGACGAGAGGGGAGTGGGTAATTAGCCTAGTAGGGTACCTAGGAATGACTGCACGGAACGGTGGTCTATTGAGGAGTGGGAACGGTAGTTATATCATGTAGTCATGGCCTAAGGGTAGCTATGTTTGAATAAAGACCGATTTGATTTCGCTTACAAGGGAAACAAAAACTAGGATTCCTATAAGGGGAAAGGGGGTTTGTAGAAATGAATTCGTACTTTTGTATTATGGAAGGCTCACTGCTACGAAAAGGGGGACGGGTAACCGAAGTCAGATTTGAATTGCACCTGTAGCTATAATGGTTATATTAGACATGATTATAAATTAGTATATTGAGATTAGCAAGATACTTGGCTGTTTTGGTAGAATTTAGCATAGTTATACGTGAAGTACTTTCCACCCTAGTTTTCTGATGGGTACTGTACGTAATAGTCTCCAACCCATTCGTGTTCTGAAGACGGAGAGTAAGAAGGATTGGAAGGATAACAGTTTGTAGCTTGATATGATTGATGTCTACGGATTGAATAATGTAATGGGGATTGAGTACGCGGAAAGTGTATTTGACTGAAGGGATTTGCATGTGCCATTGTTGGGTAATTCGGATACGGAATCGGGGCATACGCATATTGTACATGCGTGTGATGTATTGCTGATTGCTATGGTTGCGGGGATGTAGATGTGGGTATTTATTCCAGCAAGTGTCCGTAAAGTGTCTTAGCCTGTGTGTAGTTGACATTTTGTTGACCTCCAGTCATTTGTTGGAGAGTTTCCGTAGATGAAGCAATGGCTTCATTTGATTCTGGACTGGAAACTTCTGGACTAGTGCTGGGGGACAAAAGTTTAGTTTTAAACAGATCTGTTGCTCTGCTCAGTTTGTCCAGAAAGACTTCAGGGTTAGTCATGGTGTGAAGACCGATGGTTTGTTTCATGTCTTCTGGAAGTCCATGTAGCAGTTGTTCAATTTTTTGTTCATTGTCCATTAAAAGATCGATGAAGCGTAAAAAGTTTCAGTTTCTGGGCTTTATGTTTGCGGGGGTCATCGCCAGGCTTAAACAAAAGGGCACGGTTGCTACGTCTGTATTCAGTTATCCGGGTTGTGTCAGAAAAGAACGCAATGAATTAATCACGGATACTGTAAAATGCTTGTTGCGGCGAAGCCGCAGTCATAAGCCGGAAAATAGTTGGATAGTTCGAGTCCCACCACTCTTTAGCTGGACCCTCAAGTACTCGATTAAAATTTTTCAAGGCCCATGAGAATCCAAAGGCCATGTCCAATAAGTCGACTTCAAATCGCTCGCAGAATTCTTTGGCGTCGCCTTTTCCATCAAATCGGCAAAATTGAGCGAGGGCATGATGCATGGGGACTTGACGTTAAGGTTGGAAACCGGGAACTCCTGATGATGTTAAAGGATTTCCGGTTAAAGACTGAATTGTTGATGTGACCGAGGAATTCAACATGACAGACGTATTAGTGCTTGACGTAGGAATTGTCGTATGAGAATCCGAAGGCACCAAATTTGTGGAAGGAGTAGTAATGGTTGTCGTTTCCATGGTGACGGGAATAACACTTGAGTGGAAACGGGGGATCCCAACTTGGCAAAATCCAATTGAGTGATAAAAGGAGAATTTGTAATGTAGAATGAAGAATGGTAGAAGTGACGTGGCAATTATTGGAAAACGCCACCTGTGGGTTTAATAGTGAAGCAGGAAGTGCGGGTGTGCATAGGTGTGGAGTGCAGGTGAGCTTGGGTGGGTAGGTGGTAGGGGATGTATGGGCATGCAGTGCAGTAGAGCACGGCGTGGTTGGAAAAAAAGGAAAATGGTTGCCCTATGTTAAGACATGGAAAACAGGGAATGACTCCAAAAAAATGACCCGTTTTTCAAAAATAAATGTAAACCCGTACTCAAAATATGAAGTAAATGAATAGGGCGTACGGCAAAATTATAGACCCAGCACAGCAATGTTTTGGTGGGGGAAAAAACTTTGAAAATAATTTAAAAGTATGCCGAATTTAGAGGATTGAAAAATTTAGAACCGAATTAATGGAATAAGGGGACAAATAATAATTTGGTTTTAATGTGTACCTGATTATGATGATTAAGTGGTGCGTGATGAGCTGGCTGACAATTTTTAATCGTGAGGGATGTTGTGGTGAGACTTCTTAGCTGCGACGACGGTGAGGAGGAAGGACCCTACCTTCACCAGTTGTGGGCGTAGAAAAATAAAGGGAAAGCACACAGGACAGGTCAAGGGCTAAAGGGCTTGAAGGACGATTTATTCGGGCGACTACGAATATACAATCAATGGCCAGAGACCAATAAATAAAAAAATGGGGAACGGAGTGTCTGCTGCTGCTGTCTGGGTCTGCCGATGGGAGTGGAGTGAGTGGACGGGACGGATACGGGTTGAATCCTGTCCGTGTGAAGGGAAAAGGTGGCGCGAGGTATAGTCGCCTCACAAAATTGACAAAACAATGTATTCTTTCATAAAGCCAATGATGTTAAGTGTAAGACTAATAAGCGGTTGTCAATTATTGATAATAGTATTGAAATGGTGGATTGCTTTAAATAATTGACACAACACTTAAGTTCCAGACCCATTGTAAGAGCGTAGAAGTAAGAATGACTAATGCACTTAACAGGTTCTATTTTTTAAAGAAATTGTCTGACAAAGTGATGCGTATATGACTGAATGCGTATGTTAATAGTATATTTGACTATTGTCTGGTAATTTGGAATTGTAATTCTAATGTGATTTGCATTTCGATTCAGTTAAGGATCTGTAAATTTCTGGTATCATTTAAGTATAATGCTATTGGTAAGAAGGTACGTGTGGCTAGTGGGGTAAAGTCATCCTAAATTGATGTAAACAAGTTTTTGGTAAAATTCAATCAATTTACTATTAAGGAGCGTATGGAAGTCTAATTAGCAAAGTTTGTAAGCTCTTCCTCTAATTCGGAATGTTTTAAGAAATGGTTTTTTTTCTGATAGGAATGACAATTTAAGATCTGTCATTCTGTGCCTAAAGTTTGCATTTGAAACGTACAAGTGTTCGCTTAAGTATTGAAATGCTTTGAAATGCTAACGTAAGCTTTGAAATTTTGGAATACTATTAAATGGAGAGATGAAATACTTAGTAGCACAACTCCGACTTTGGTTCAGTTTGTTAAGGACCAACTAATAGGTAATCGGAAACAATTCTTTATTTGGTATTAAGTATGATTAGATATAAATTCTGACAATTATTGGCTTGTTGCAATAATTAATGGAAGAGCAGCTGTAAAGTTGAATTAGTTGACAATAAACCTAAATTGAAATTGAAATTAAAATTGGAAAGTATGGGCTTGCTGTTGAAACAAGCTGTAGTAAGCCTGTCTCAACTCTGGATAAAGTTTCTAGCAGCTGTGGGCTCGGTGTGCACCTTTGCAGTTGGTACACGTAGACCGAAGTCTAGATTTAGGAGATAGAGCGGAGTGGGTATGAGCCAATTATTCTGGGCTGGCTGGGGGATTACTGGCAGCAAGTGGTACAGCAGAAAACTTTGGAGGTTTTGGAATTTCTACAAACTCCGAAGCTCGGCTAAGGTTCTCCAGAAATTGTTCTGGAGTGTCCATAGTATGGAGCGCCAGTGAACGCATCAGCCTTTTGGGTAAGCCCTTGAGAAGTTCTTTGACTTTGCTCTCATCGTCCATGGTTGAATCCAGAAACCGTAAAATTTTTAACTTCTCAGCCACATACTTTCTGGAATCACCACCGTAATTAAAAGTAAGGGTTTTATTCTCACGACGAAATTTTGTTTTAAAGAGTCTATTGGAAAAAAACTCTGCAAATTTTGCCATTATCTCGTCAAATGCAGCTTTGGCATTTGCTTTGGCTGCAGCACAATCCTGAATTAGCTTACAGTTTGATTGCTACCAATCTAAAGCTGTACCCTTAAGGATACGGTCAAAATTTTATATAGCCCATTCATAGCTATAACCAATTTCTTCGAGGTCGTGTCGAAAGCGCGTGACAAATTCTCGAAAGTCACCACTATTATCTAACTTTCTAAAATGCAATAAAGCATGATAAAAGGGGACATGGTCTTGTGCAGCTGAACACAAAGTAACAATAGAGTAAGAGGTTAAGGTCAATGGGTTAGGGGCATATGCGACTAAATTTGCATTTGAAACAGGCACATGTGGTTGTGCAATTTTAGCAGCGGCTGAAACGGTATGCCCATGACTTTGCATGGCAGCAGTCATAAACGCCACCAAATTTGCCAAGTCTGCAAACTTTTGTTCGACAGACCTGCATGTAGTGTAGTAGGGGTGGTTACGCTAGCAACTATTTTGAAAAAATAATCCAAAATGTAATTAAATTTGCAGTTTTTAATAAACTAAGCCGAATAAAAATGTGTAGTTTAAATGTGTGGCAAAAAGCTGCAATAATTATTACGTTAAAAATAATCACAATGAAAATGAATGTAGAACAAATTCATTTCTAAATTTTTAATTTAATAAAATAAAAGGCGAATTAGGCAACACCGCACCCAACTACTGTTAGCAGCAAATGGAAATTGCAAAATAGTCAGCATAAAACACAATAAATGAATAAAAATGGTATAGTGCAAATGATTTTACTATTTGCACTATAGATTTAGTAATTGTGGGGTAGAAACCTCACGTTGGACTTCGGATGATGAATGGAATAAAGGGCAACACACAGGGATGTACAAAGGGCTAGAGGTCCCACTGGTGACCCGCTTTATTAAGGGTCACAAGGTCACTATATACACAATAGGGAAATCACTCAACTACTCAGTCCAGGTGATGGAAAGGGAGTCCAAAATAGGCCGGGCTGAGTCAGGCAGTGGCAAGTGCGCCTGCAACGCTGAGAGGTGGCAATACCGCCTACACTCTCAGCATGAGAGTATTTACTCTCACAGTAATACACAATATTAATTATAACTAAGGGGACAAATTTAAAAAAGATTTGACTTGAATTAACTTCAAATCGTTTGAATGGCAAGGGATCGCGCGGAAAAAAAAGTGGGCGGTGGAGTTGGGAGGCCAAACGCACTGCTATGGCAGGTGCGGTGCAGATTTATATACCGGCAGGAAAATAAAGGAAAATGACCTGCCGAAATCCTCCACTGCACATAAAAATAAATGGATTGGAAAAAATGAATAAAAATGAATGGGCCAAATTAAACAAATAAAATAAAATTGAATTTCGACTATCGGGGTTGACTTAAAGGTGGGTCAGAGGTAGGCAATGGTACAGGAATGGAACCTGACACTACCACTAAAAAATATTAATAAAGAATTAAAATGGGCAGCTGCAAATCAATTGCAAAACCCAAACATAATTTTGAAATAATGGATTTCAACCGATCCAAGCAAATTAAGGTGAATTCGATGAAAGGAATTTCCAAATCATGGGTTTCAAAAGGATGAGGGGAAATCCGGACCCGCACCTTCTTGTGAGGGAGAATCCTCACGTTGGACTATGGATGATGAAGAGAATAAAGAGCAACACACAAGGATGTACAAAGGGCTATGGGTCTCACTCGTGACCCGCTTTATTAGTGTCACAAGGTCACAATATACATAAGGGAAAATACACTCCACTGCTCAGTCCAAGTGATGGGATGGGAATCTAAAATAAGCCGGGTTGAGTCATGCAGATGCGAGTGCGCCTGAAGCTCTGAGAGGTGGCGACACCGCCTGCACTCACAGTATTTGGGTGAGAGAATTTACTCTCACAGTAAGTTAATTAGTTGGGTAGTAGTTTAGCTTTGGAGCTAACAGGCTAATTTAGAAGGCTAGATTTAGTATTGGAGCTAACATGTTAAATTAGTAGGCTAGATTTAGTTTTGAAGCTAAGAGGCTAAATTAGTAGGCTAGAATTAGTTTGGCGGTATGCGGTTAAATTGAGCATGCTGCTTCTTGGTTAATCCCATTTAATGTAGACTAGATTAGCAGGCCAGACTTAGTTTTGAAGCTAAGTGGCCAGATTAGTAGGCTATATTTAGTTTTGGAATTAAGAGGCCAGATTAGCAGGTTAGATTTAGTTTTGAAGCTAGGAAGCTAAATTATTAGGCTAGGTTGTTAGAAAGCTAGATTTAGTTTTGGGGCTAAGAGGCTAGATTAGTAGGCTAAATTTTGTTTTGGAGCTAACAGGCTAGATTTAATATGTTGCTTTCTACTATATACCATTACTCCGGTTTTTTTCAAAGAAAATGTTTGCTATGAAAAGGGCCATGACACTGGGTTGTGTACGGCTATACAACAATTTACGTTTGCTTGACAACGGAAGGCCGCATGAGGTTTTATGCACACTACTAGAATCTTAAGCAAGCTTCGCGTGCCGAAACATTTTAAGCGTTAAATAATTATTTTCCGCAAAACTTCTTTAATACAGTCATTTCGACCCTTCCCGTAATTGCACCAGTCGAGGCATAGCACCCCTGTGTATTGTGGAGCGCAGTAGAGCGGAGAGGTCTTTACTCTTGAAGCTATACTTTGCGACTGACCGTCATTCCGTCCTCTCTTTCACCCGCTTTGCCGGTTCCTCGCAAGCAAATCCCCAGCTATGTGCATAAAGTAAGTGCCATGCCAAGATGTGTAAAGTGAGAGCATGTGCACAGCAAACTTGGTTTCATACTCTTACACAGGGATTTTCTAGTAGTTTATATGCTTCTCTCTTAATGCCATTTAAATGTAACAAATAGTTTTGGACTTTGCAGTTAGTTAATCTACCAGTCATTTGGTTCAGTTGCTCTACATTTTACTACGCTGACATTTGCATTGCGTATTATCAATATGTGCTCAGTGTTTTAGTCTTTTAAGACTTTATTAAGATAGGAAGGAGAGCATCAAGTCACTGGTTTAACTTAATGTGCATTCGCACGAGGCATGGGCTTTCTAATGGTGATTCAACCTAGTCAGTAGGGTTGTAGTTTCGGAGTATTCGGATTTAAGATCCTGCAAATTGCGGAAACTTAATTTCGATAACGACTATGCGGGAAGAAATGAGTTGGACATATTCGGGCGTTTGAAATACCCGACTCCCGACTGGTAAAATAAGCGATCCGCCCAAGACCGAAATTCAATTCAATTCATGGTTTTATTATGCTCAGTGTTGTAAGCATAAACTTGTGTAAATGACAGGAGCGGCTTAAAGCACAAAGATACTTTCGCTAAATACGATGTCAACACTAAATAAACACCAATTCAATACAATAACAGCAACAACAACATGCTAAACAAGATGTTCAGTTAAAGAATATATACTGATTTGTTCTCTTAGAGCTAAGCCATTTCAATAAAGCAACTTTCAATTAAGACCTCAGTTCAAACTTTTTAATGTTATTAGGTAGAGAGTTGTACAGCTTAATTGCTCTAGCGGAAGTATGCACAAATGCAGACTTACGGGAAGTGTAAAGGTTGTACAGCCTAGAGGAGGTTCTGGTGGAACTGGAATTGCCTCTTTGGAATAAAAAGTTTAGGCGATATTTCAATTCAAGATGCATTATTGTGTGTAGAGTCGCTAGGGTTAGAATTTCTGAGCGCTCTTTTACTGTTTGGATGTAAAATTCTGAGTAGAACGCTAAGAGATCTCTGGCTCTAACCGGCTTAAGGGTCCTTTTCTGTTTCACGCGTCCAAGAGTTAGGTCAAGTTTCGTTTTGTCTATCTTTGATTGGTTGACGTATTGAGCCCTACAAAAACAGTAGTTCTTTACGTTGTGGCATTTAAGAAAGTAGTAAATGGTATTCTGTACCAAGGGTAGGTCAGGGGATTGAGCAAAGATGCCCAGTCCATAGTCAAGGTGGGAAAAAACCACTGAATTGTAAATTGTCTTAAACAGTTTGTCCGGGATAGAATGATTATTACTAATCAGTTGATGGGATTTAAAGGTCATTTTGTCTTTAATCCGTTTCACATAGAAGGAAAAGGATAGGGTTTCGTCCATTACAATACCGAGGTAGGGAAACGTTTTAGCTCTTTAAATATGACCATAGGAAGTAGGAACATTTTTAAGATTAAGAAACGTTATAGCATTTTTCTTGGATCTAAACTTAGGAGGCTCTTGAAAAAACACGTAATTGCTGGCATTTAAGGACAGGTTATTTTCAACACACCAGTTATTGACTTCTTTAAGCTTATGTTTCAACTTTTGTACTAAGAAGTCAATACATTTGTCAACAAATGTGTCAGCTACATCATCCGCAAAATATTGGGTCAAGTCAGTTAATATATCTGTTAGGTCGTCAAAAAATGAAATAAAGAGAAGTGGTCCCAATACAGATCCTTGCGGCACAACAGCCAGTAATTTAGTTTCCCCAGATATGTGGTACCCAAGGTTAATACAGAAGTAGCGGTTTAAAAAGTAGTTAGCTATTAGTTTAAGTAAATAGTTATTAAAAATTTAAATTTATTTTTGAGTTTAAATAACAGCTTTTCGTGTGCGATAAAGTCAAAAGCTTTTTCACAAGGAATTCAAATATCTCGGTGTAATGTGCATCTGTAGCTTCTTTAAAGTAAACAAAACATAAATAAAACATATTTTCTGTCTGGTAGATGAAAGATGTAAAAAAAAATCCGTTTTAACTTTTTTTGAACCATATGTAAGTAGCTTTGCACACGTCGCGATTACATTGATTTATGCCAATATTCAGCCATGCGTTCAATATCAGTGCTTGTTTGCGCACTTTAGGCATTTAATCGATATAAAAAACACAAAGCACGCCACGAATTTAAATTATTTGATTTGATCATTATTTGATTAGACATGTTTGGAAGACTATAAAAATTGTGCTGCTGACAGTAAATGCTGCGGTGGAATATGTCGCGGAGGAGTTTGCAGGGTAAGAATTTATTTTGTGTTCTTTGAGAATATAGTATTTCTTTGAGGCAGATTGTTGATTCAGGCATGCTATTGTTGGTCCTTAACTTCTGGTGGCCTTATGGCACCATAATCGGCAACACGACGCGAGGCTAAGCAGCTCAATTCAATTCAGTGATTTATTTACGTGAATACGATATGTAATATGACATGCACATTGTTTCCAATATTGGTTTACGAGTTTCGTGTTATGTAAAAAGATAAAAAAAACAAACATGAATATGTATATAGTTGGAACCAGCAGGTAGCTTGTTCCAACTGCTTGCCATTTGATAGAAAAATGATTGCTGGCCAAATGCAGTTTTGAGTCTTGGAAGCACTAGGGGCCCGTTTCACCGTAAACACTTGGCACATTGCAGCTTTGCATTTGCAAGAACTGCAAAGTGCAAAGTGCAAAGTAGTTGCGTTTCACCACACTTTGCAAACGACTTTGCACTTTCGGCGCACGTGACTTTGCAATTCGGAGTGAAGTGGAGCGGAGTATTAAGATAAGAATAATACGTAAATATACACTAAGTATTAAGTTCAAAACACATAGTTGGCTGAAAATTAGTTCCCGACGAACTGTCGTCTACCGCGTCTGCCGGCACTGCACAATACTTTTTGAGTGGGGTGGTTTTTGTACTGATGCGGTTTCTCTAATCCCAATACTATTATCATTTCTTATTTTCAGCATTTGAAATCCAATGGTAAAATTGTTCTCAAAGCACACTGGCATCAAAATAGAAATAGTAAAATTAAAAATTGTCGGCAATTCAATTTGCTATTGTCATTGACCAAACACACTTTGCTGATTGCTTTTTAACTTTAGAAACAGGGATTGCCATTTATTTATAATAGTTCATTAAGTTCACAGTTCATCTTCACTTTATTGATATACTCAGTGAATAAAATTTTAAAATCAAATGCCAAATTTTGCTCAAACTTAGAAGATCCTAACTGCTTTTTGGCTGCGAACGTTAGAATCGTCAATAAATTATCATTAGAGTAGCTACGGAGAATCCCCAAACTGCTTATGGCGGCGGTTTACATTACGCAAACAATTCAAGCGCTTCATATAGTAATGGTAAGAGCGTACCGGTGGTCAAATTTCTTTTCACAAAGGTTGATGCCAGATTAGACAAAAATTGTTCAAATTACGTTAATTGTATATCCTATGAGCCAAAAACAACTAAAATTGCCACCAAAATTAAATGAAAGAAGCAAAAACGGGTGCGATATAAAATTACGACACACTGTCTTAGCAGTACTTGATTACATGATTGTATATTGTTCGGGAGGTGATCCATCTGATTGGGAGCAAACTCAAACTCATCATAATTCATCACAAGTGAATATCATTTTCTCGTGTCTTATACTAATTTGCCTATTTAATGCGTTGGAATTCTGTCTCCTCTCTGGCTGATTGACAGTGCCGTAAAAGAGCATTTTCGTTTGTCAATCAGTCGCCAATATGTCCCGAGACATAATTTATAATTGCAAGATTTATGATTCCTGGAATCATATTTTATGTTCTAGTGTACGACTCTTCAAGTCAAAGAATGTTGTTTTCCAGACTACTTAATTAGTCAACGGGAAATGTGTCTGCCATCTAGAGTTTTCATTTTTCCTAAAGCTAGTTTATTTTGTCATTTGTTCAAGTCCTTCCTGACGAGCAAGACGTTTCATTTTTTTTGTTCTGTTGTAAATTTTAGTAGTAGCTTATTTTGAATAAAACTTCAGAAAATCCATTTATTCCTGTACGACTACATTTGATTTACAATCACACGGCGAAGGATCTTCAGTCATCCCTAGCCATTACACATCATATAACGAGTCTCATTTTCTCCTCACATCCATTGCAAGGCTAAAGTTGTACTAAACGTTTAGTCCTTTTCATTTCAAATCATACACTTACAACCTCCGCAACATGTTTTTTTGGATTTTGAGTGTTTTGTTCGCGTCTAACAACCAACATGGCACCTACTATCGAACAATTGAAGAAGAAGAGGGAAACCTACGCCAAAAAGATTGTGTCCATCCAAGCCACGGTCCAGGCCCTTAGAGAGCAAGACGCCACAGCTAGTGAACTTGAACTCACATCAGTTGGTTTGAAAGAGCTTATGACCAAAATTGATGAGCTGTACGAACGTACACCTGAGATTTGCACTGATGATGAGTTTGAGCCTCACGATGCCGACTTCACTTCCATCATCCAATCCATTGAGAAGATGCAAGTGAGGGTTATGGATTTACAGAAGGCAACCGCAGTCCGTACCAAGAGCCATGTGTCGCCTTCCTTCAAACTGGATCGGATCAAGTTACCCCAATTCTCCGGAGCTTTCCATGAGTGGCCTGCCTTCCGCGACCTGTTCTCAGCATCCGTCGACAAGAATCCAAGCTTGTCAGGTGCTGAGAAAATCATCCACCTCAAGGCCTGTCTAAAGGGAGAAGCAGCAGCAATCGTCTCATCCTTCTCCACCACCCAAGACAGCTACAAGGAAGCTTGGGACTCCGTGGTAAAGCGTTTCGACGTGAAACGCGAAATTATCTTTGCCATTCTGAAGCGATTTGATGACCATAAAGCTTTACAGGTTGAGTCTGCCACCGGTCTTCGTCAACTGGCAGACGTGGTTAACGAGACAGTTCGTTCCCTTAAGGTTCTTCAGATCCCGGTAGAGCAATGGGATCTCATACTTGTCTTTTTTGGACTCAAGAAGATGGATGCCGAGTCCAGAAAGCAGTGGTCCCTCAACCAGGAAGATGAGCTACCGACTCTCAAAGACTTTATCGAGTTTCTGGAGGAACGAGCCCGTGCCTTGACAACAGCTGCTCCATCCGAGAAGACAGCCGGAAAGTTCCGCTCAGGAGGCTATAGCGACGCAAGAACTTCCTCCCGTGCCTACCATGGTAGTAGCACTACAAAGAATGCTAGTTGCCATAGATGTGGAGGAGACCACAACCTGTACCAATGCCAGACTTTCATCAATTTACCCCTCAACGAGAGGAAGAAATTTATAACCGAGCAAAACCTTTGTCTCAACTGCTTTTACAAAAGGCATTCTAAGTCCCAATGTACCAGCCGATTCAACTGCAGAACGTGTGGTGCACGGCATTACACTCTTCTGCATACTCCTAATAGGCCAAATGCCAGCCAAGCTACTCCCAATCAACGTTCTTCCAATCCGCGGACTCCGAACCAGCCTACTCCGAATCAAACCCCAGACAATCCCGAAACCCCTCTCACCACCTTAAACAACACGTATGCCAGCCCAGATGATATTCCACGCGTTGTGCTAATGGGCACATTCATCGCCACCACTACCGATTGCTATGGGCAGAAGGTGAACGTTCGGGTATTCGTGGATTCTGGATCTGAGCCACACATCATCCGCGAATCTTGTGTGGATATGCTAGGACTCCAGAGAACAGCAACTTGCCGTAACATAAACGGGATCGGAGAAACGCCAGCCGGACGAGCGACTGGCGTAGTCTCCCTTCGCTTACACAGCAAAGTGCGAGACTACCATCTCGACATTCAAGCGCTCATCCTTCCCAAAATCACAGGGTTGATGCCACAACTACCATGCAAGGCTTCGTTCCCTCATTTACGTGGGCTGGAGTTGGCTGACCCACACTATTTCCGACCGGGGGAAATCGACTTGCTCCTCGGAGCACGTGCGGCAGCAAGGATCCTGATGCCAGGCATTGTCCATTGTCAACACACCAGTCGCCCAGAAAACTCGCTTTGGCTGGATGCTCAGTGGAGAGGTACGCGTCTTCGGATCTCCACAACGCATCGTTCCACTTTCCACTCACTCCTACCATTCCTCCTGTCAAGAAACGGAAAAATGTATGGAGCGCACTATGGAGAAGTTCTGGTCGCGGAGAAGACTCGGAAGCCGAGGAACACTTCGCTACAACTCATGCTCGTGCAAAGAATGGTCGCTACATCGTACGACTTCCATTCAATGCAAATCATTATTCTCTGGGAGATTCTCGCACAACTGCCGTGCATCGCTTCACCTCACTGGAGAAACGTTTTTCTCATTCGCCGCAACTCCGGGAAGCCTACACAAAGGCCATGAGAGAATCTCTCCTCGCTGGCTACATGGAGCCGGTACCCATCTCGCAGTTAATCAAACCTGCCTCACAATGCTACTACATGCCGCATCACGCTGTAGTAAAGGAATCCAGTGCTACAACCAAGACGCGGATTGTCTTTGATGCCTCAGCCAAGTCATCCACTGGATTCTCCCTCAACGACGTGCTCAAGCCGGGACCCAAGCTACAAGTGGACCTACTCCCAATCATGCTGAAGTTCCGCACACACATCGTGGCTATGTCTGCGGACATAACAAAATTTTACCACCAAGTCTTGCTGCATACAGACGACGTGGACTACCAACGGATTCTCTGGCGTGAGAATCCACCTCAACCGCTCATGGACTACCGCATGGTTCGAGTTACCTTCGGAGTCACCTCTGCGCCATTTCTAGCCATTCGTGCTCTGCACCAGCTCGCAGACGATGAAAACCAGGACTTCCCTCAAGCAGCTCCAAGACTCAAGGAAGACTTTCTGGTGGACAATCTCCTCACCGGTGCCCCAGATGTGGAAACAGCCATTATCCTGCAGCATCAATTAATCGAGCTCCTTCCCCGTGGTGGATTCCAACTCCGCCAGTGGATGAGCAACTCACCCCAACTGCTAGACGCTGTGCCTCATTCACATCGCGACTCCGACCCGTTTCTGGCATTTGATGATGACTCCGTGAAAACCATTGGTCTTCTTTGGAAACCCCTTACCGACACATTTGGAGTTCGCATCAATTGTCCGGATCCAACACAGGGATGTACAAAACGGAAAGTCCTCTCATCAATTGCAAGGATCTTCGACCCACTCGGCTGGCTTTCCCCTGTCACAGTTCGCCCCAAAATCATTATGCAGGAGATTTGGAAGACTAAGCTTGATTGGGAGTCATCATTGCCGCTTCCAATCGTAGAGAAGTGGACCGTTTACTGCCAGGAGCTGAAACTTTTGGAGGATTTCCGCATCCCACGCTGCATCATTCGTCCTGATTCTTCCCACTACGAGATCCACGGATTCTCCGATGCCAGCAAACTCGCGTACTCTGCCGTTGTGTACGTCCGGGCAGTCGGCATTGAAGAAGAAGCAATCCCCATCTTGGTTGCCGCAAAGACGAAGGTTGCACCTGTGAAGGGAGAAACCATCCCACGTCTTGAGTTGTGTGGAGCAGTTCTTCTCAGTGGAACTTACAATTTGCGGTCGTCAGATGCTGGTCAGATTCCACAATTGTCTTGGATCGTCTCGCTTCTTCCTCGCGTCTCCCGGTCTTCGAAGCAAACCGCATTCGGAGGATCGAAGCAACGTTCCCCTCCATGTATTCACACAATATCTCTGGGCACGAGAATCCAGCTGACGCCCCATCGCGAGGAATCTCGGCTGCCGCTCTTCTCAGCCATCCACTATGGTTCCACGGCCCACCCTGGCTTTCCACAACACGATTCCCACACAACTCCACTCAAAGCGCATTTACTTGCGCTACCACATCGCCAGATGAGGACCATCCCGTGCTGCAACTCATCTCGCGTACATCATCACACACACGACTACAAAGAGTCGTAGCCGACTGCTTGCGGTTTATCAACAACCGCGCTCCACGAGTACTACGCTGTGGTACTCTGTCCACTATTGAGTTAGATGAAGCACTCCGTCTCATCATACTTTTTGTTCAAGCAGAAGCCTTTGCAGATGACCTAAAACGATGCCGTAAATCTGTTCCTGCAAAATCTAATGTTAAATTTCTCTGCCCGTTCCTAGATGAGCATGGACTTTTACGTGTTGGAGGAAGATTGGATCGGGCCAGCTTACCATACAGCAAGCGTCATCCCGTTCTGCTTCCATCCAAGCATCCTTTTACACAACTCCTTGTCCGTTACTACCATGGTCGACACATGCACGCCCCACCAAATCTTCTTCTCTCTATCATACGGGAGAAGTTCTGGATCATCCGTGGACAAGACGTCGTTCGGCATGCTGTACGGAGATCCGTGGTTTGTCATCGCCACAACGCTCAAGCCTCCACGCAACTCATGGGCCAACTTCCACCATCCCGTCTGAATCTCACTCGACCATTTACCCAGACTGTCATGGATTACGCGGGCCCATTCCTGCTCACGCTGCGACAAGGACGGAATCCTCCCACAGTCAAAGCATACGTGGCTCTGTTTGAATGCATGGCCACCACCGCAATTCATCTCGAGATTGTTACGGACCTCTCCACCCCAGCATTCATAGCTGCGCTCACCCGTTTCGCGGCGAGGAGAGGACTTCCCAACCACATATACTGCGATGGAGGACGGAACTTCATCGGAGCCAAACGTGAGATAGAAGATGTGGTGAAGATGCTGACTTCCCAAGCCCACATCACAGCGATGACGGACTACCTGACGGGCAAAGGAGTGCAGTTCCACATCAACCCACCATCTTCACCCCATCACGGAGGACTCTGGGAGGCCGGAGTCAAATCCATGAAGTTCCACCTCAAACGTGTGGTAGATGACCGTCGCCTAACTACAGAGGAGTTTTCTACCCTGATCTGCCAAGTGGAAGCCTGCCTCAACTCCCGTCCCATTACTCCTCTCTCTTCCGATCCATCCGACTACGAGGCTCTCACCCCAGGACACTTTCTCATCGGCAGTGCCTTGACGTCCGTCCCACAACTGGATCTGACGCAGCAGAAGATCGAGCCTATTTCCCGATAGCATGCAGTCCAACATATGGCCCAACATTTCTGGAGACGCTGGTACTCGGAATACCTTGGTGGCCTTCAATCACGTCCCAAGTGGTTTCAACCCAAACCAAACCTAGACCTCGGGACTCTGGTGCTCGTTCTGGATGATGCCGTGCAGTGGGGACCGCTACGCTGGAGACTCGGTCGCATCACCGCTACCTATCCTGGACCTGATGGGAAGGTACGAGTCGTAGATGTCAAGCTGCCCAATGGATCTACATATC
>JAAXYW010002196.1:0-16557 GCA_036851895.1 Orthonychiurus folsomi
GGGAAAACATTAGCGGCATAAAATATTGGCCAATTGTTATCATGGGATTGATTGGCGATTGGCGTGTTAATTCCACGCTCAGCATGTAAGTATCACCGTATAGCATGCAAGTAAGTGGCATGAATGGTTTCCAGTCCGCATTTGTTAGAAAATTTAGTGTCCAAATTTTAATTTGCAAATGTTTAACCACAGTTCCATGTATTGCTGTGCTAATTTAATTGCTCACATTTAAAACATTTATAATTTTTTTAAGTCTGGTTCTCTGCTACCCTTGCAACAAATTTATCTCCTCAAAATTCTTTGTTGTTATTGCAATTAAGATACAGCCCAGTCTTATTTTCTCATTTTATTTATCAGCTTTACGAAGGCAGGCACACGAACTAAAGTCACAATTCAAAAAGCACTCATTCCTCATTTATAAAAATAAAAGCCTTGAACTTGAAACCCGATGTTTTGAGCCATCTGTGTCTCCCAATTCTCAACCACGGATTTCCCCACACAAGAATGCATGGGGTTTGAATCCAACCCGGACTACAACACTATAGCATAGGCGGGGCAAAATTCCGAACACGGTTTTCCCACCATACACAACGCACCCACCATCCTCTTGTGAAGAAAAAATCCAACAAGTCCGATCTCCGTACAACCTACGTACTACATTGTATGCAAAATTGTAGCCAAGGATTCGCGAATTTTAGAATCCTATGTTGTGCTTCAGTGTGAAGTGGTAAAGGCTGCGATCCGAATCCCTTGGTTCCAAATCGTCGTACATATCCGTAGGTTATCAGGTGAGCGAGGGAGGCTAGCCGAGGAGAAAATAAAATAAAGCAAGCAGGCATCAACGCCAGCGAGCGCTCCATCCAAAATAAAGTCGGATTTATTATTTGCTGGATGGTTGGAAATGTTGGTGTTGTGTTTTGTAGAATTACATTAATATTTAATTAAGTCCTTCGTGTGACGGACGAACGACGCGACTTTTGACAAGTCCTGGTGTATGGTGTGTGTGTGTTTCAAAAAAGCTCACATTTAATTGTTTCCTTCAACCGCAGGAGGATTAGGCGGCGGGATTCTGAGGAAGGACGGAGGAAGGGGTTTTTTAATTGTTGGAGCTGTGAACGGAATGACGGAATTGATCAGTGGTGAGACTTCGGTCGTGAGAGTGAAAGTTGAAAACCGTGAGCGGGATGACATCATCGGAGGACATCAAAATAGTTCCGCTGTTCTTTTGGAAAATAATCGCAATAATCATCACGTCAGCGGAGGGCCCACCAATAAGAATGCTGATGACCGCGATCGGGTGGTGTTGAGTAGTAGTAGTCTACCCATTCCGGTCAATCATCATAATGACAATGAGTGTCTGGGTGGAGGACGGACACCGACGACGACCTCACCAAATTGTGGTCAACGAAGTCCAACAATGGCGATAAGTACGATCGTTTCAACAACGACCCCTGTGCACAGTGGCAGTAGTAGTACTTACAATCATACAAATACCAAGTCCAAGGAACTCAAAAATCTTAAAGTGGACCTTAGCACTGTGGATGGATTCACGAACTGCTTTCGTGAGGCCGGGAAAAAATCCACCGCGACCTCAAATGCAAAGGATGGGGGTCAAATTGTTCGGGGTGGTCAAAGTTCAGCGGCGAATGATTTGTGTGCTTTGGCCTCCAAAGAGGAGCTCATTATGATGTGCAACCAACTTCAAGAATACATCATGGCAATGCAAAATCAACATCAGGGTAAGATTGATGATACTGAAAAATACAACATGATGCTATTAATTGACATGTAGTTCAGTTCGGTAAGAGCTGGGCATATTATTTCTGCTTCCCAAAACAACCCAAAAACCACACTCACGGCTACACTAATTAATTGCTAATACTAAAGCTTGTTCCATGTCCTGCTTAATTAAAATTTCATGTTAAGTAGTAAGGTTTGGCGCCAATCTGTATAGTCTGAAACAACCTCGTCTGAAAATTAGAAGTTATGGCGTGTGGCTTAGATGTGATTTGAACATTGCAGTATATTTCAATTATTTTCTAGATGAATTGAACCAAGTGAAAGAGTCGGAAGAGAAAATTCGGGTTCAACAATTGGAGGCCTCAAGACGTGAGAGTGTGCTTGTAATGCGTCTGACAACAAAAGAACAAGAAATGCAAGAATATGCAGCTCAACTCAATGAACTCAAGGCTTCGATGATACCCAATTCAGGAGCCCTTCGATCCACACTACTTGACCCAGCTGTCAATTTCCTTATTCAAAAGTTGAGAACAGAGCTTGAAGAAACCAAAAAGAAGCTGGAAGATACCCAGAGTGACCTTAATGCTTGGAAATTTACTCCTGACAGGTTAAATATTTGACAATTTAATCATGTATTATAAAACATAACTCAATTTACCAATAAGCCCGACAACACACACGCTAATACGCTGCTGTTTGCTCGGTGTATTCTCCCCAATTTGTACAACCTTAATTAAATACATGAAGGGCGTGAATGCATATTTATATTTGTGTATATTTTTCGCAGTCATACTGGAAAGCGACTTATGGCGAAATGCCGAATGCTACACCACGAGAATGAGGAATTGGGAAAAATTGTAAGCAGTGGACGCCTTGCCAAATTAGAGAGTGATTTGGCCCTTCAAAAATCCCTTACTGTCGAAATGAAAAAATCTCAATCAGGTTTGTACAATTTATCAAACTACATTTGAATTTAACGTTTCAATCACCAGTTTCACCAGAGCGAAACCTTGTCCTGGTTGGCCTCCCTCGAAATCCACTAAATGTGATGCCTAATTTATCGGCTCTTCAAATAATCCATTTTCGCTATTTTCATGAACAAAAATCAGATTACTCATTTCATTTCTTCGATTTATTGTTTCTACTTTGTTTTGGACAGAACTGGACGAGTTGGTTCAAGAGCTGGATGAGGATGTCGAAGGGATGCAAAGTACAATTCTACTTCTCCAGCAACAACTGCGTAACAAAGTTTCTGCTGTTGGTTCGGGAAATGACGAGACAAGGTGCAGCGCATTGGATTCCTTGGTGGAAAAAAATAATTCTCTTCTGGGCAATTGTACTGACAGGGACCCTTCTTCTGTGGAAATTGTTCAAATTAAATTGGCTGACTTGTGTGCTCAGTGTCGGACCAAACAAGAGCGAGACGGTCAAAAGAACCTCACACTCGCAAATTCCGCGACACCTGCTACAAACGATGTAAGACGATCGGACAAATCTGACTCCAATAGTCCCCATGTGGCTGATTTTGAACGGACGTGTGTGAACAAAGAGGCTGACGCCAGTCACTCGCTGAGTACTAGTACTAGTAATCAAAGTGTTCAAAATGTTGTGAATTTAAATGCAAAAGAGTGTGATGCAACGGACGGTGGACCGCCTTCAAAACGGGCAAAACTTCACGGTGAAACTGCCGTGCTCTTGAATGACATTGATAGCTCATCACAAACAGTGGGCAGTAGTGGAAGAAGCACCAGCAGTTTCAATGGAAATGGATCAGTGGAATATTGAGCGGAATGGGATTGTCCTAATTTCAAACTATTCAACTGGTCCGATCCAATGCACTGCTCCTGCTCGCTTTGTTGACGATTAATATGAAAATAGTGCACGATGACGCCTCGTACGTCATGCAAACCTTTATTAATTGTAATTATTCCCTTATTGCCTGTTAATACTAATCTCAGTGTAATCAATAAAGACCGGCATTGCTTGCACAGTTGCAAGGACAGCCATTACAGATCAAATCCCTTATAATGTGGAATCATTTCATTGTTACTGCTATAAATTTTTCTTTATGAACTTTATCTTGAATGTCAGAAGTAAAGGATTAGCTAATGCATTTGAGATTGAGCAGATTATGCAAGTTTTTTAGGTAGTGGTTGTCAATGCGCCGTGGATNCTAATGCATTTGAGATTGAGATTGAGCAGATTATGCAAGTTTTTTAGGTAGTGGTTGTCAATGCGCCGTGGATTTTCTTATACCGCATACCGTACTGTTACCATTGACTGCGGAATATTAACGAATTAAACAATGCTATTAACAGACAAGTTCTCTTTCAAAATATAAATTTCCGTAAGAATTTTGTTAAAAAATTTCTAAGGAACTATAAAGTTCTTAAATTACATCTAATCTAATCTTAAGAGACTAAATAAAATGGACGCATATAATCCTCCGGAGAAATTAGTCGACTTTCAAGAGTCAAGGTCATCTGGCTCTGCAGGTTCATGGGCAAATGGGGATCACGCTGATGAAGCCACTGAGCAAGCCCAACCCGCTACAAATGTTACACTTAAATTGAAGAAGAGCAAGGTCAAGGGTCGCAGGATTGGTGAGGAAAACTGAAGAGCATGACGTGGAGTGGCAAGAGGCTAAAGCGGCAGAGGAAAAGGGTAGAGAATTGCTTCAATACATGAAGGAACAATGGAAAGTTCAACCCACACAAGTCGGTTCTTTGATGGAAGTGTCGTACAGAACAATAGAGCTCATGGAGAAGAAAAAACCTCCTGACTACTGGATGAACAGAAGGGAAAGAGAATTGATTGCTGAGCACACAGGTTTATTCAGCGATGTGCGAAAACCTTACGAGACGCTTGGCGAAGTGGATTTGGAGGCAGACTCTCTCATGTTTCGCAACCTTCCATCCCAATTAAAAATTGACGTAAGTTTCATACATGGAAACAAGTATTAGCTAAATTGTATTACACGAGCTTCACATTTTAAACCGTGATTGACTGCAACCAAAAATTAATGCAATTCAATACGTTAATTTGCATGTTCAGTCGGAACCTTGGTTCAACATGCTTCGAAACAAAGCTGAAGAGGAACGGGTAAGAAATCAATCGGGTCAACTTTAAATATTTGCTAACTTATTTTTTATTTTAATAGAAGAGAAATGCCCCACTTCCAAGACTTCCTCGCACCAGATTGCGACGGCCAACCTTTGCGAGAGGAAGAATCACGAAGGGTGCTGGCGGCATGTTGGCCATGGAAAAAATGGTTCGAACTGGGGAAGAATTCCAAAGAGGTGGGAGATAACCTTATTACTTTTAAACAACTTTAGAATAAACATACGTGACGATCTTTACATGTTTTGCATTCCCACAATCAGGAATACGAGGATCAATGACTTATGGGAAAATGCTCCAAAACTGGCATGACGAAAAGGAAAAGAAAGACGCCTATCGTGGAAATGAATTTGGAATATTTAACCAGCGTCAAAAATCCCAGGAAATAGCAAATCCAGAATCTGAGGTCATCGAAGAGGAAAAATCTGAGCAAACCGAGGCGGCCCCTGCAGTGAAACCAAAAAAGCATGCGCGACGAACGAGGTCATCCATGATTGATGATAAGTAATGCTCCCAATGGAAAACTTAAAAACAATTATTAATACTAATAGTGTCGCACTTAGCCATTTCAATTCTAATAAAAATTGTTTGCAGGGCTGTTAAATTAGAAATGTCAAATTTGGAAAAAATTATGATCGCCATGTACGACCTCATCAAATCAATGCTCAATATAAAAAAGGCCCAACTGAAGGGCAATGTATGCCAATTTTATTAATTCAATGCCACGTTATACCTACTTGGAACGTACTCTTTGATTTCGGGTATAATATTTCAGGTTCGTCTTCCACAAAGTGTTATATGGTCACTTCGTGAGCACAGTCCAGAAAGCAGTCTGAGGAAGAAAAAGAGAAGACCAACAGAAGCCGAGAGAAGAGCCAAGTTCGGGGCAACCATTTATAGCCCCTTCAAACCTAGGAAAGGCTCATTTTTTGCAGAAACTCTGGATTTACCGTAATTAATTTTTCCTTGCAAATATGCCACATGGTAAAAGGAAGCCTTAACAAACAAATGTTGCACTTCTGTGCTATAGACCGCCTCCACCTCCTGTGATCATGACAGGCGATAACGATTGCGGCTACGATTACGAGGGAACCGGTCGAGTTCGTCCTGATGTTCTTGATGTAGAGGGCGTCGCAAATGCACTTCCAATGCATCCTGCAAGGTATTTAATTATTGAAAACAACGTTAATCTCAAAATACAAGAAATTTATTTACGAGCTTTGTTTTCTCTCACTTTGAAGTACTCAAGAACAGATCGGAGATGCCGTAGAACGTGTTCGTGCAGTTGTGTACAGTAACACTTATTTGGACGACAGGCCCGATAATTTGAAAGTGTGCCCGATCTTGCCCGAGGCTCCCGCAGCGACAGTTCAGCGCTTGGCAAAGAATGAACGAAGGTACAAGATACGGGGTAAAGCGCGGAATCGGATGCGCAATAAAAATACTTTCTGTAATATTGCAGATTCAAAAGCATCTTTGAGCCTTATTCTAAGGAAGAACCTTCAATGTGGCATAACGTTAAAGTGGATGACTTGGAGTTAATGGAAGGCATGACGAGGTAAGTTGGCAATTTTCCGCGTTTCTATTATTTTAATTCAACGGCACTAAAGACAAAATACCTATTTGTTTTTACCCAAAGGAATGAAATCCTCAAAAAATCCTACTCCGCAATAGATTTCACAAAAGAACCAGATATAGCTCTTTTGACATACACCGATAAAATTCCTCAAATAGATGATGTCCCAACCCCCAAACTCCCAGCTCCACCCAGCCTTGTGCGCATTTCTTCTGCGGAACACTCACGCCTTAACCTACTCAAGAAAATTCCCAAAAGTGAATTTGAGGATCTCCCGCATGATATCCAAAGACTTTATGAAGAAGCTGGTGTATTGAATCGCGAGATTGATCTCTATCACATCATCATGAAAATGAAAACACCATTTCGAAATATTGAGAAAAAGATACGATTCTTTTACACAAACGAAATTGAAAAGTTTGAATGGGATACTATGAAGCGATACAAAATCAAGATCAACGGTAAGGCCGCTGTGTCTTGCAAGACTTTGTTGTTATTTTAAAAAACTGACTGAACATATTTCAGCTATTAAGCCGGATCCGGTTTATGTGTGGTCTGTTGGACTGATGCGGCAAGCTATGAATGAACCAACCGAAGATGATGTGGTTGCGGATGGTGAAAAAAGAGCAGCTATTTGGTACAGAAGTTTGATTGAAAGGTGTGAAGCCGCTGGTGCCCTCAAGCACATTGGTTGCGAGGAAATGCTAATGAAACTTCATAAATACTGCGACGTGGATACACAATCTAGACCTCATATGTTAGATCGTTTCTGTCTTCTTGTTCTATCACTCCCTCCAACCGAATTGGGTACAGCCCATTTTCAAGATGCCATCGCGGTAAGTTTTGCAAAATTATTCAGCAAAACAATGTTAATGTAAAGTGATTAATTGACATTAAAATATCAATTTCCTCTAGTTTCTTCTGGATCGGTTGTTCGGAACTCCTAAAGAACTTCTCTACCATTGGCTTAATATGCGGGGCCTGCCTTATCTCGTATGAATCAGCTATATTCCTTTGCCAAACCTTCATGATATTTTGTGATCCTCGGATTTATTGTGTTCCCGTTAAATTATCAGTGAAGAAATTGACTGAAGTTATGGAACTCAATAAAAGCGTTTTAAATAGTATGGCGAGACTACTCCCTAATAATTTTCTGGTCTCTGGCCCATTCCAATGAAAAATCCAAATTGACTTCTGCAGTAAAACAATAGATTTCGTATTACTACTAGCGGCACAGCTTTATTATAATCAACGACTCCTAACTCACCTACCGTCAACATTAAAGTAAAATTAACCTTTCTTTAAATTTAAAACATTAAATAGCACTAATAGCAGTAGCCTCCTTTCAAGATATAAAAATTAATATAACCAGACAACACAGATTAAACCAAATTTACTCAATAACCTTCGCAGGGAACTTTGCCTCTTTCGGTTCTTCCTTGTCCTTCTCGACTATTCCCCCAATCGTTCCAGTGTTTAAATTCTCTTCCTCCTGGGGTCCAATGCGTCGCTGATCTGTCTTACGGATAACCGCAAATCCTTTCTGCTTGAGAAGATCCCAGATGCTGGCAAACTTGTAAGCTTCATATGGTTTAGTAAAAATTTCGTAAGCAATGTCAACCCCAACGCTGCAGAATAAATTGCGCATTATAACGTGGTCCTTGACTTTTGATATGGGCTTCTCTTGTGGAATATTGTGTGCGATTCCTTTCTCCCATTTCTGCAATTCGGTGTTGAAACGCACCTCGTGGTCAAATTCGTCGAGCTCGATAATTGATGAATTTCTTGGTTGCCAAGTATAGTACACGGGTATCTCTTGTTCCCATGAGTTTAGGTAGCGTCGAAAAGCCTCTCTTGCTCCGAGAGACCAGCTCATAGATCCAAGTGGGTTAAGATTGGTTGCGTCCAAATGAACTCTTTGACAAAACCCAGGAATAGTGAAGAAGTACGGTGGAAGAGCCCGGCAGAGTTCACGACGAGTTCTGACTTCAAGCCCGCTGTCGATTAGAATTACCTGTTTGAATCAATGCATACGATCAGCACAAATGCTACTAGTGAACTAGTGATAGATTGTGGCTTTATTTGTTTTCGGTTATCCCGGTCCGGTTCGGTTAACGTGTCGAGAGATTGATTTTTATTATTTTGAGTATAAGTCTAAAGTCCTTGAACCATATTTCAGAATTCGCCTGTAGACAACTCCCCTGAATGAACTATAAATCAATTTGTAAAAATGAAGGAAATTTTTTTGAGCTACCTTTATCATTTTAATTTTTGGCAGATGTTGCTTGATGATTGCACGATTCCAACCCGAAGTTGATGCCTCTTCATCCGTAGCCCTGCATGCAATTATGGCTCCATCGTAAAGTTCTTCATCGGAGAGCAAGTCGTCGAATTCAACTTGCTTCTGAATATTTGCATTCATTTGTTTAAGCTCCGACAATTTTTCTGTTAACTGCAGGTAGAAGCAGCCAGGCGAAATTACTTTGCATATATTGCATATCCCCAAACGTTTCCGAATTACAGAGGGCACGTGTTCCAGGTCGTCTGTAGATTTACAAAAGCAAATTTTTGGTTGATTGATAACGGTTTCTTTATTTTCCAATTTGAATAGTTACTTAGTATCTAGCTTCTTTGGACGGTTTTGTTTATAATAAATCAGCAATAAAACTGTAAATTTGGATTGTTGGAAACAAACTAACCAGGTATTTCGTCCTTCAGATTTAGTCCGCTTCTGTTCATGTCAGGGTCAAGACTCCACTTGCCTTTCTTTGTGGTTCCCTCCGGAGTGGTCGGAGTTGGTGGTTTCAAATTGTCAGCCAAAGGACCTTCTTTGACTGGAAGAGAAGGTATAAACTCTTGTCCAGTTTTTTCCTGGTGTGCTTTGAACATGTCCGGATCAAAGCAAGGAGTACCACCAACTTGGCTGCTCAAATCATTTCGCCCGCCACTAGACGAGCAGAAGCAGAATATTCATATTCAAAAGGCAATTCCTGAAATTAAATAACTTACGCTAATCCGTTCGCCGAAGCTAGTCCTAGTGCGCAGAGATGTGCGTTAAGGGTGTAATTTGCATTTTTGTCCCTATCCATTAGCATCAACCCGATCCGTATTACAGATACATGCTCACCATGCCTTACAGTTTCACGAGTGATCACGATCCCATTAAATATTTTCCCATGTGTAAGACGTCTAAAAGCTGAACACCGAATTGAACTTTTTAAAAGAAATTTAAAAAAGTAAATTTGTAAATAAAGATAAAAACTCGCCTTCGACAGATTTCTCTGGCCAAGCTTGCTTGCCATCCCGCGGAACAATGTCAACTAAATATCCACTGCAGGTCGATGCAGACGCGGTTGCAAACTGAACGCAGAGCTCAAACATGTCATCGTAGCTAGCCATTGTGAAGTAGCCAACATCCATCACGTGAATTTGGCAAATGCGTTTCGCTATATCAACACTAGTCACACGCACTCTTTCCCACCTCAACGTTTTCGGATTCTTCCAAACATAGCACCTCCCATTGTAGAGATTCGCAGTGAGCTAAAACAATAGACATATTTAATGCAATAAACATACCCAGCAACACGAAAGACAGCGAGTATACAGCTGTTGAAATCATGATGAATTTTACCAGTTTAAATTGTTGAGCATTCTCTTCAGCATTGTAGAATGCTTGCATCTCAGTTTGCCATGGTTCAACGGATTCTTCGGATGTGCCACCCATTTTAGCAACTAAAGTCGAAACAAACTCCACGGAGAAATCCGTTGGGCTCGTGATGTAAGAGACACGATAATTTCTAAGGCCTTTGAGTGATAATTCACGATAGGCCGCAATATTAACCTCTCGATCCAAGTGAAGCTGTTGTGTTGAGAATTAACGGATAAAAAGTGTTAATACAGTTAAAGCGAGTAAAAAGATGAGAGCAAGTTTAATTTATACCATTTTATCGAGTTCAAGTTGGGGCGCCTTCTCTTGCATAACCTCGGGAATAGTTCGCTTCTTCGAAAGCATGTGTCGAATAGTTGCATTTATTTCAGACATTGGTTTAGGACCGCAGAGCAAATCAACCTGCCAGATGTTCTTAGATGAATCATAATCTTTGACGTGGGCGTAAAGAAAGTCTTCTTGGTCCATCGCTTTCAAAAAATTGACCCTGGTCTTGACGTCCCACTCGATTGGTCCTTCCAGCTCCTCTGGAATAATGTTGTGAAGACCCGCCGGGAAACAAAGCGGATGTAAAGAAACTAATGGCTTTGGGAGCTCCTTGATACTAATAATGGGAAACAAAAACCATACACACAATCCACAGCATTATGAACGTCCTCCGGGCTTTTAATAAGTTTTAACTTGCTTACAAATTAAGGGGCACACTGTCCTGATTTCCGAAGTCAATGAATTCAACTCGAACTGTTCTTCCGTCGTCTTCTAGGCTCAAGCAGATTCCTCGGTACCAGTAGCCATCTGAGCCATAAAGGGCTGCAACCTAAAAATATTATGCACTTGAAGCATTTGTAAAAAAACGAACGGCTGGAACGATCTGGGACTAAAAATTGCCACATTCACCCAACATTTAAATATCACAAAAAACCGTGTTACCGTTCTCCCGACAGTCTCTTCGAGCGTGGAGAAATTGACCAATGCATCCTCATTGTCAGTAAGCCAGCGGTTAATGAGGTAGGCTTTGTCCGAGTTGCCGAACCACATCAAACTAAACAGCTGAGGAGTATCCCCATACTGAAAGAGCACTTCACCTGAAATAGCAAAATGTGGATGGAGATTTTAGCTTTTTTGTAAATTGGAAACTCATTGGCAGCTTGGAGTGAGAATTATACAAACTGGCTGCCATACCTCGACCACCTCCTACCGCAACCATAATACTATAACTGAAGCTGACTAACTTAGCTGAGCAATCTAATTTGAGTTGGCTTTGGCCATTTGATATAAGGCAGCGACTACCAAATGCAGCCAATGTTGCTTCCTAGTTAACTTTATTTACTGAAACGCTCAACCGCTTTGGTTTAGCTTAAAATTGCGAGTGTGACACGAAAAAACTACGCAAGCCAAATATTTCTAGAAAACTCCCAATCGCTCAAAATCTTATCCCAACTGCACGTGCAATTAATAGTAAATTAAAACCTATTCTCGTCATGAATTGAAATATAAATTACCTTCCTTCCCCTCGTAGTTTGCATCTTCATTGCGAGCAAAATGCGCGACAGTCTCCGCATCCATTTCTTTGTACAGATCCAAAGTATTCAATTTCTTCAATGTAATACGGAGCTCCTTTTCAGCTTTTGGCAGTAACTCCTCCTCCGGAGTCAAGTCCGGGTCCTTCATATTCTTCAACCTCAATAAAATCGCATTCTTTATAGTTGCTTCCTTCCCATTGTTCAGCTTATGTGAAGAAGACGGACGTGAGTTCAGGCGATCACCACCGCCTTTGACGTCATCGTGACCGTTGGAGGATTCTTCAGTATTCCGTCTTGCGTTTCTGTTTGTCTGAGCTGACATTTTTGTGGTTGACAATATGCAACACGAGTACAGGCTAAACTTTAGTTGTAGGTCGAAATCACCATTTACAACTGTCTTATTTGGGCACGGTACGACTCACCAAACACGTCTGACCCTGTCAACGTTGAGAATGGAACTGAGGAAAATGTGAAATGTATCCAGAAACGTGGAGGCGTCATTCATTCATTCAAATGCATGTACGACGCCGACCCGACGCCACATTCCAGAGTCAAGACGTTGCGGCGTATAAGATGTAGCAAAGCCGGAAGGCAGAGAGCCCTTCGTTGCATTGCATCGCACTGGCCCGAGGCAGTCACGCAAAGTTCCAACAAAGGGAGCATAGCAAAGGGACAAACATGAACTCGTTGTTGGTGGGATACTAACGACTAATCCGCTTTAAATTTACCAACCTCAACCTGCTTTATGTTAATTAAGACATGTGTTGGCCTTGTTATCTGAAAACCTGAGCACGCCAATGACATTTTCACGGAAACAAGGAGCTTCAGTAGTGGCGGGTCTGAAGTCATCATCCATCCAGACAAAATTGTTCCATTAAATGTAGTGAGTATGCTTTATTACCACCTACCAAAGTTATAAATATAAAATCTATTTACATATTGAGT
Organism: Orthonychiurus folsomi; assembly: GCA_036851895.1. Taxonomy (NCBI): domain Eukaryota; kingdom Metazoa; phylum Arthropoda; class Collembola; order Poduromorpha; family Onychiuridae; genus Orthonychiurus; species Orthonychiurus folsomi. The sequence goes on from JAAXYW010002196.1 coordinate 12,572, forward strand.
ATAAAAGTTGATTTCTTTGTACGTTTAAAACGTTAAAAACTATACTATGCTACTTTGTTGATGTTAACACTGATGTAACGTAATACAATACAAATACAGACAGCGATTATCGACCTCTGGCTATGGCTAAGAGAAACGGTAACTTGAATTAGATGCAAAACAAACCAGGATCCACGTCGACGTCAGCCCAATGCTAACTGCAGAATTGGTAAAATTCTTCCTTAATGTTAGCCTCTACACTATTCACCTGCTCGTCTATTTCAGTCCCATCGTCAAATCGATAAGATCTGGATTGTTGGGACAAAATTCCTTCGCTGTTGATTTCTGACTCTGATTCTTCGGACTCCAAGTCCTCCCACCTGCTTTGGTTTGGTTTAGCCAAAATTCCTTCTGTTAAGGGATTCCGAGAAAATGCTTGTAGAGCTTGTCTCCTACTTTGTATTGAGGGTAATGTTTCACCCAAGCAATATAGATTGAAAGGATCGCGATAGTACAATTTGAATAATGTTTTGGATTGCTCGGTACATTCATGGACTTTGGGTGATCTGAGTTTGTATATTTCTTCAATAGTTGAGCTTCCCACAATAGGTTGTAAATTCCAAATTATCACAGTTCGATTGGAGAAGCAAGCTGACAACATGTTCCCATTCAATGAAATATCATTACAGAAAGGCGGACAAGGTATTTCTGCAATGATTTCGCTTTGGTTAATGTCCCAAATAAGAATCATGGGGTCCTCGCCTGAAAATGTTTAATTTTTATAATTCATGCAATTCAGGGTACTGCGGCATTAAAATTTGGAGTACTTAATAATAAATGAGAATTGTATTTACTTGCACCGATGAGATATTTCCCATTTTCATGAAACTGAATGCTTGATACAGGTGAATTCATTCCTGTGAACACCCGAACAAGGGTTCCCTCGTTCACAGACCACAACCTCACCGATTTATCCAGCGATCCAGTTGCAACATACGCTTCATTGGGATGGAATTTGACACACTGAAAGTTAAAAGAACAATGGTAACAGCTAAACCGAAGCAAAATTTGAAATTGGGTTTTGAAATACTAAACTAAAAACGCGTTAAGGCTTACGTCTACATCAAAATAATGTCCAGCTAGTAAACGAAGGTAGTCAGACCTCTCGGGAACCCAAATTCTAGCAGTGGTATCCATTGAACCAGTCACCAGCATATGCCCTGTGGTTGTTTGGTCAATACACCAAATTGGTGCAGTATGTCCTCTGCAAGCAATATGGTTAATAAATAAATTTAGGAATGATTACATTCATCGCGTTTAGAATATAAAATATCCTGACCATACCTGTAGTCTGCTTTGCATTCAAATTCATGGAGATCCCAAGCTTTCATTTTGGCATCCTCACTAACCGAAAAAAGTACTCTGGTCTTTGGATGAAAGACCATACCACAAACATTTTGAGTGTGTCCCTTCAAAATGTTAAAGGCTGACAGTTCCTTCCCTGTATCCACGACTTCGTCCGCTTCAGGTGTGATATTGTCACTACGTAATCGTCGCTTTCGTCTGATACGCTTTATTTCCGTGTTGAGGACGGTCAATTGGCGTTTGGAAGTAAAACTTACACGAATATCTGAGGTAGACATCCCGTAAGCAAGCATTGTTGCTTGGGGCGAAATTGCCCCACAAATTGGACTGCAAAAGAAAATCTTGATTCAATTTTTTTAACAATTTAAAAATGAATTATTGAAAATGAAAGGTTTTTGTTGGAATGATGAAGGTGCACATGTATTGCATATTACCTGCCATCAGTCGCGTACACCAAGAGTGTCGGCAAATTTGAACGGACACTACCATTGCTATTAGCCTTAGTAAACTTTTCAACAGCGTTGTTTGTTTTTGTACTGCCTTCCAAAGAACCCGAATTTGGCTCATCCAAAGCAAGCCTGGTCGTCGATTCTTCCAATTGTATCATGAGACGATTGGAGAACAAATTAACCAGTGCTGGACAACCAGTTGAACGCAAAAAAACTTTCAGCGCTGTGAAAGTTACATTGGTCATATGAAATATGTAGTCTTTTCGGCGAAGGTATTGTATCAATTCGTTTCCCTGAAAATATAAATTTAGTAATAAATATTTGAAATTGAAAGCATACTTATTTTACCAGAAGTAGCTGTATGGATTTGATTGGCTTGCTTCTATCAGCCAGCATGAATGAACTATGACTAACTACTACTGTCTTACTTCAAATTCTTCTATTGTGCTGACTTTTGAAATAGTTAGCAAAATATTGTAGTTTTCTTTGGTGTTGTCTTCTTGTAGGAATCTGTTTCCAAAGTCAGTGTACAGTTGAAGGGCAATGGCAGTTTCACCAGAAAGAAAGCACTCATCATAGAAGTGAATGAGTAGTGGGACCAATGTTGGCCGAATTTGTTCGCTCATTTTTGGATTTTCCGCCTTAAGCGACGAGTAAAACCCCCAAAACCTGGACAAAGTTGTTATGAATGATTAAGTTTAATTGAAACAAACAAAACAATTGTCCCATCTGGTTCTGGTTAAAACAAAATGTAATTTGCAAGCTAGCTTTCTTACTTCTCTATTTCGCATGTTATTTCTTGAGCTTCATAATGGGGTCCGTACGAAATGACATTTATGTGAGTTTTATTTTTCGGGGGGAGATGTAATGGGGGAGGCCTCGACGGATCAGCTGACTGGAAAATAGCAGAACACAACATAAGTCCATAAGTCATGTGACAAAAAGAGCTAAACTGCTAACAGTAAATGAAAAAAAGGCCAAATTAATTCCTCACTTGTCGAAACCCTCGGCGTACAAGATATTCGTCAATATTTTGCCGCACAAAATACTCCACGTTCTTAACAGCTTGAGCAGAAATTTGGTTTACACTTGAGGATCCTCTTGGAATTATCAGTGCTGATTCCTTTGCTAATATTTTCCTGCTTCGACGGGTTTGCACTGGCCTCAAATCCACGTCTTCGTCCTCAAAGTAATTTACGGGGTTTGGAATCTCTTGATCTTCTTGTGCCTCAAATTCTTGATCTTGCTGTTCATACTGATCTAGATTTGAGTTGGCAGTGATTTGAGTGTCGCGATGCTCAACATTCTCCAAAGGCTCGGGTTCGGGTTCGCATTTGTAAAGTGTTAGAGATTCCGTTGCACCTGACGTAGTAGTTCCACCGGAAGAAAGTAATTCTTGAAAATTGTCACTGCCCAAAATTCCCTCCACGGATACAAAGTTATCCCCAAACTCTGAAAAATGCTCGGCAGCATCAGGTGTGATTTCCTTTACGGATGATGTACTCTCCAATTTAACCTTCATATCTCCGGATACTCGTAGCCGCATTCAGTACCTTACTTTACAAATAGAATGATCCACAAATTAGCAACACTTCGATCAATTACAATACATCTGCATCCAGACCGTCGTGGTGCGTGCGTGCGTGCACCCGATATATTTAGCAAATTATTAAACTTACCTACCAAAGTTTACGTTGTAATCATTCCTATTTAGAAAGCGCTTCAATACTTTATTGGAGGAGGATGTGTTCCTCTGTAGCAGTTTAGCATGTTGAACTATAAGCCAATCTTTAAGGTTACACTTGAACTCATGCTTGAAATGTGTTTACCACTTTCACTGTTTATTCTAGTCAAATCCTAGACACTTATATTACATTGATAGATTTAAAGGTATGGAAGTGGAAACAATTTAACTTTTCTTAAAATGGAACAGGACTGGAGTGAGCAGGAAAGTGAAAACAAATATTTTCGCTTCAGGCATTTGTTCCCTCCGTCGTTCCTCAATCCCGATGTGTGAAATTCTTTCAATGATTTCATTTCATTTAAAAAATCATTTCAATGATTGCCCGTTGGATGACGTGTAATTAAATCGTTGTTAGCTTCAAAACAACTCTACTTTTATTTCAATTTACTCAAAATAACAAAAGTGCTTCGTACTTACCCATTTAAAATACCGCTGCATACTACACTGGT
>JAAXYW010002197.1:0-16550 GCA_036851895.1 Orthonychiurus folsomi
AATTCAATTACAATTACGTAATTGTAATTAGTTACTTTTTAAAATGCCGCCGCGTTTTGTAATTGTAATTAATTACTTTCCAAAATCTCATTGCAATTTGTAATTAAATACATTTTAAAAGTAATTGACCCAAGCCTGATCCGCTACGTGATTTACAAAATCACTACTTGGGGCCGCCACCCCATATCCTACGTTCAAAATCGGATCTGTCTGAACCCGGTGTGATCCGAGCATGGATGGACATGGAGGGAGAAAACTCTTGACGGTGGGGGCGGTACGATAGGAGAGATGAGTCAGACGGACGAAAACATACGGAAATAAAGCCCCGAAGTTACAAATAAAGTCCAAAACAGTACGGAGGGTTGAGGGAAACTAATACCCGGCTAATAAGATAACGTCAATCATTCATCACAACTGCTAACTGCAGATGCAGATGAGAGGACACGAGATGATGTAAAGACAATGCATGTGCAATCGGAAGGGAAGTTTAGACTTAGGAATACAGAGGAAAATTGGAAAGTTAATCTGTATGGAACAGGCCCGGCCAGTGTAGTGCCAAAACGCAGTAATGCAGTAATACATTGTTTCTACTGAAAGTGATAACTTCATTTGGAATTTCAGTGAATTCTATTCTGTAAGGTTTAATCCCCTGGAATTAAATCGTATTTCATCTTCCAGTGAAAAGTTAATACTTGGGTAATTTGGAGTCCTAGATTTCGGAATTAATGAAGAATATTTTCTTATAATAAGCATTTGATTTAAACGCCAATACATTTTAATTATATCTACTACAGGCAGAATTTGAATATATGCAGATCTTGATCCTGGCCTTCATCCTTGTGTGCCTGGTAGAAGCACAAACTAAACACAAACTGAAAGATAGTCATATTTGAAGGAGAAGGTGGAGAGCGTCATCTGCTAGGCCGAATTAATACCTTTTCAAGCTGCTTCGTTCCCCAACCCCCCATTTGGTGGAATTCCACCTTCGCCCGACAAATTCACTCACTCGAAAGCGTTGTTTAATTTTCTGTATGCAATTTGCCTTTTTATTAAACTATTTATTCTAGGAAGATTAATTTAAGAAACTGCTAAAACTAGAATGACGTCCACAATGAAAAAAAATCATACTACAATTGGGCCATACCAGATATTCTTTTCTTGCCCGCTACAGTCTAAAGTAAAATCGAGATCACTGGCATCTACATTGGAGCTAGCAGCGGAGCAATTTCGACATTCTTCGAGGAATTAAGAGGACGATTCAGTCTACCAAAATCATTTTGGAAAATATCGCTACGGCCCCAATGAAGGGATCGATTCAAATCCTGAATCACCACCCCGACCCGCCAGCTACAGTAACTTCCGTGAAATACAGTTACTTGCTTAAGTATGATTAAGTAGTTTTATATGTTTTTACCCGAATATTTATAAACTATGTGTTTAAGTGTTATACTGTGTCAAAATGGCAACCGCTTTAGTAGTGGCAGTGAACCAATAAAAGTTAAAAATGGTTTCCTTCTTCTCTTCTAGAAAGCCGATTTAAATTTTAATTTTGTGCGTTTAAATTGAACATTCGAAGAACAGTTACGCCATATCTTGAATATCAGAGGTAGGCAAAATGCTCAAATGTACAAAAATCAGGGTCAAGAAATGTGATACGTAATAATTAAATATGTTTTAACACGGAGAGGAAGTTGTTTTCAACAGCTTTCACTTCAATAAAAATGTAAACACCTGTCTTCCTTGTACATTCAATTTAACAGCACAGCCCATGCTATCAAAACAAGTTTACTCTTCACAATTTCTCATCCAGTTCAGTCAAATTAAGGCTGTCTCTCATTGTGGACCAGTTTGTCCCACAAAACAGCTGCCATTTATGTTTGCCGGTGGTGCATTGTTTCTTTCACTCAAAATTGCCTTTAAAAGTTGATGTAGGTCTTCGTCATCCACTTTTGCTGGCTGTCTACAACAATGAATTGTAATGTGCGAAGGAGTATTTGTAAAATGCAAAAAGTAGGGAATAATACAATGCAGAGCAGTCAAAGCAATGAACCATGCGTTGTCCATTATGTCCATTCTTTTTCTTAAGCAACGACGAGACAAATATTCATCATAACAAGTAAGTCGGCTGTTGACAAGTTGAAAATAGAACAATTTAAGGAAACAATTATGATTTTGAAAGGAAGATATGCACAAAAGCAAATTTCTAAAGTGGACGACATGGGAGAACTAATGAAAGGGTATTTATTTTATGGTGCAAGAAAGGAATTCACTTTCCGCGGAAGAAATGCTTCTTAAAATCTTTGTACAAACTTATTTATTTCCCATGTTTCAGGTAAAGGACCAACTAAACTACGACAAAACAAGACAAACAACAAATAGTGCAGTGGCCAAGCTTATATTATATTAACAACACAACGTGGCATTGACGTGTAACGTGTAAAGCCATTTAGTGCCTGTCACTTTCCAAGGAAATCATGCTTTTCATGCTTTTAAAAACTTGTATTACATTTATTTGCCACTATGACACGAAGTGGAAGTGGATTTCAATTAAAGTACTTTTCCAAGAAGGGAATTCACCCCCGTGTTTAAGAAGTCCTTCAAGACCATGTAAATCCAATGCAATTGCTTCCCTCCTGTTAACAAACCCAATTTAAGGTTAAGCCCTTTTTAAGGCACGCCACGACGCCACCATGCCACGTAATGTAATATAATTTGAAACAATTTGCTTGAGTGGAGCTTTAGTTTCAAAGTACGTGTTTCCCTACGTATGTATGTAATAATCCAAGCCAACATTAGTACGAGTTTTGCATGCATGATTGAACATTGCAAATAATCCAAGCCCCATATTTCCCAATTTTGTGTCATTCTTATTCGTTTTTGTATGCAAAACACGACAATAATATCCATTTATCAAATAATGGCGACTGAGCAATTTCTGAGAATTACAAGCATTGTTGCCAATTACAGCCAGTTGAATAGGATTAAATAGCATTATCAGAAATTCCTTGTATTCGTATGTATTTAAATTTCAATTTCCCATGGATTGTGTACAGCACGTATACAATAAAAACTTAAATCAGATGTCAAAATGAGAGTTAATATCGTCAAATCAGTTTTCTCTGAAAATTTGGCAAGATTTGCTGACTGATGATATCTGGATTCATTGTCGGGAGTCTTTGAGTGCTCTTAAATAACTCTTAAAATGGATTCGAGTTTTGGAGCCACAATGAAGTGTACCACTTTCGTTTTTAATCTTTTTTTCTCTCCACTCATTGAAGGCCATTGAAGCGTGGCCCCTGAGATTACAGGAGAAGAAAGGAAGGCATCCCGCTTCCCCATTGTATCTCAACTTCTTTTGACTACTTGGGTTTAATTGGAATTTATGAAGCAGAACCAAATCCACATTACATTCCACTGGATTCCTGAACCCTTTTAAAATTCTTTGGGACTGAGAGTGCGAGTGATAAAGAGGAGGAATGAATGGATCCTTATCCCTAACCATATCTATTTACTACTCTCCTTTTGCTTTGCAATAATTTTGCATGGAATTAAGCAAGTTTTCAATGAAGGGAAGGTGACTTGAAGAGATTAAGAATAATAACTGCTTTCCGGATAAGATTTTATCCGCCTAAATATAAAGGCTCAAGCACCAAATCAAATCTCAGCTCCTCATTCTGGATGCAAAATATAATCCAAACCCCGACCTTTTCTTTATGAGTGTTTACGGCTTTCGTCTATAAATTACGTGATTAATCAGGGAAATTGTCATACTTACCCTCAGCTTGGGTAGGTATTTCAAACCAATGGCTGGCTGACTTCGGTTACTCTGAAAATTTTAATAAATTAAAGTCATTATACATTTTACATATACAAGATCTGTGGTGGCAGGGTGGCACGTGGTAGCCAGCTCAGTGTGTAAAGTTTGAATTCTCAAAATTGTTATTATTGTATGAATTACAAAAATAGTGGGGGAGTGTGTGTATAGTAGTGAAAGTGACAGGTAATTTGGGCAATCAGGTCAGAGTCGAGTGTGTTTGGCAGGCAAAACCGTTATTCGTATTTTTGTGTGTTGTTCAAACACTTGAAGTCCACGCCACGGGGTGCTATTAATAAATACAAATAGACAAAGTTGCAAGGATTCCCAATTCAAAAATACTGACCTTTCCAGATCCCCTTAGGGGAGCATTCTTCAATGCACCTAATGCATGGGTCTTGTATTCTCTCTCCAATTGTTCTGTTTGCGCTTGGATCCGCCTGTGAGGATAAGAAAAACACATGAAAACTTAAATCCATGTGATAATTAACACACAACATGTTGGCCCTTTTATGGTGGATTTCTCCAAGAACTGAAGACTTGATTGTTTCCTCAACAAACACAAAAAAGACATTGTTGTGGAATTGTAAAAAAAAAAGCACTTACGAAATGGCAAAAATGAGTTCCAATTGTTGTTCCTGTTGCTCCATATTTTGTGTGGATTGGAGTTCTGACTGAAGAGCTGAGAGTTTCATCATTTCAGCATCCAGGAGGAGGCTCGTGACCTAATTTAGAAAAAATAAGTTTAAAAATGAAATAATTTATTATCCCAAGTTTCAAGACTTTCGGAAAATGCTTAACTAGCACTCCGATTCGTCTTATAAAATTCTGTGATTTTAATATATCAATTTAACGCTTAGCTATCTAAATAGTAGTCAAAGGTCACACAACCAATGCAAATTCAAGCTTGGATTCAACTTTTTTCTTCAAATTGTGAGACTCAGCAACATAAATAAACATTACAAGTCAAACTTCAAAATTGTGCAATCCCGCCCCTTTCCCAACTTGCACCCGTGACTTGGCAAGTCCTTAATTATTCATCCATTCTTAAAATAGACACGAAAGTTAATTAACGTTGGCTGCTAATAAGTGCTCAAGTGTGGAGTAGTGCCATTATGCCCATTTTCTACATTTCATCTCAGCATGCCAAATTCACTCCCTTTTCCTTCCATGCACGGCGGGAGCCAGTAGTTGGAAAACTATTTAACAACGGGTTAGAGTGCACGTCTTGGCGGCGGCGGAGTCCACCAATCCCAATTTCCAAGTACGTACGTGCGCATACAGTGTACACCTGCCAATGCTAATTTGTTTTGAGCATTTTCCCTATCCTGTACAACATACGAAAAGAATACAATGAATGATTCCTTTTGGTATTGGTTAAAATAACAAAATTATCTCATCTTCTCTTCATATGAGCGGATCCTTTGCTTTTGAATTCCCTTTCGTGTTCGTCGGACGAGGAACAATAAAAATGCTTTCCCCCTCCTTTCGTACACACGAAATAAAAAGAAATCATTTCAAGTCCACAAATCCACTGTGTGACAAGCTGCAAAGGGTGCAGGCAAATGCACGCAGACACGCAAAAGATAACGAATAACGTCTTATCACTCATCTTCACACTCATTGAGGGTGATGAAGATGAAGATGCTCAAATTTCTCGCTACATTTTACTTTTGTTGGAAACCAGAAGTGTTGCTCATTGTTTTTGGTAGAGTTCTAGAACAATAAGCAAGGGAGATGAGACGCACCGCACGTCTGCGTCTGTACTTGGCGTATTAACCTCATTATCCCTATGGCTAAAGCCTAAACTCAACGGGGCCTTTAGTCCGTAATGAAGATGAACACGAAAGTGCCGTGCCGTGCCATTGCCATGCAAATCATAAAGGAAAATCTGTCTCGTCTCGTAAAAGTGCAAATATGTATATGTCCCTCCATTGTATGTATGGAAAATGCAAGGCAGTGGAGTAATAGGTAATTTGCCAACAACCGGTGAGATGTGGAGTGCAGTTGAAGGGGATTTGCTTATGCGTGCAGGGTAATGGCAATGAAATGTGTGTCACCACCGTAAACCGGTTGTCCTTCAATTAAATTTTAGCAAATTAGTCATGATGCCCTCATGTCAAATATGTGAAAAATGTGTATTTCCAAAATTTTGAGAGTTGTGAGTTATATTAGAATTAAACTATTTGAAGAACATTCGCTGGTTGGTTTACAAAAATTGTTCAGAATTCGAAAGCCCAGACAATTTCGAGAACTTTGCTAAACTTTTAATTCTGTTTACTATATTTGCGATATATGAAATGGCGTGCCTTCATTGGAATAAAATAAAATCATATTATAGAAATAAACAAAGCTCTATTAGAACTTCGCCCAATTTGCAAGGGCATTTCCAACACTTGCTCGCTCATTCATATCTGAACTGAACTCCAAATAGACTTAATTCGGCATTCCTTCAGTCCAGTGAGCCATGCTAACATGAAAATAATAAATAGAGCAATACGTAAATGTTCTGTCACACTTGTTCCGAAAAAACAAGGTTAATGTTTAATGAACTACGAACTACCAAATCACGACTGACTGACTGCGTGCTTTAGGCACGGCATGACACGGGCACGGCAGTGGCAGTGGCAGCTTGGGAAAGGGCAAAAAAGTGCGCATTGGATTGACACAAGTACAGATTTGAAGTATTGAGTAATTATGCAAATCCAGTTTACTCCTTATACCTACAAGGTAATGGTAAACTCAAGTAAAAATATCAGCAATAAGTCGTAATATTTTACGAGCACGTTCACAAGGGGCTGAGAGTGTGGTACATAAAAATCAAATCATGTGGAAATTTGAATATTCAAAATTTGAAGGCCTAGCTGGAAAACGATTGACATGCGATCTTTAAGGAATCTTTCAGATAAATTATTAAATTTTAAGTAAATTCAATGGTCATTAACCAATGGTGGATCTCCTTACTGAATTACAAGTTTTCCAATTTCCCAATTATTTCCAACCGTGTTACTCGTTAAATGAAACAGAATGTGACTTTCCCCAACCCCCACAAAACAATAGAACTCAATGCGTGGAAATTTCTGCCCAATTCCAAACCAAAAGATTCTCGTCCTAATTTGGAATGCAAGGTCTCAGCCTTGACTAGAAAGGATGGCCTATGGATAAATAGCGTCGGGGAGAATTCGTTCCGACCGCGCAGCAATTATTTAAACAAATATTGCTTCTCTCCGTGAGCTCAAATTCCAATGCCGCGCGTAGTATACAAGTAATTAAGGGAACTGGAACAAATGTATATGTATTCCCGCCTTGAACGGATTGACGTATAGTATTTATCCATGCACTCCATGTACGGACGGATGATTTCTTGTATTAATAAACCAGTTATTATCCCACACTCGGATTACGAAATGAAATGGAAATCCAAAACTCTACCGGGGTGCCGGTGTGTCAAAAAGGGTCAATTCAAATGTGTTGAATACATTTTCATCACATCCATTTAATTTTTACATATCCATTCGTGTGTATCCCGCCTTGAAATGTGCAATCAAACAACCCACACCAAGACCAAATGATTTCCTTCTTTTTTAAGAGGTTTTCCCATCTTCGCCTTTGACAAGGCAAGCCCCGCGAATTTATTCTCACGTTTTTTTTTCTCCCTCTTCCATCGCCGCAACACTACAAATGGAGGATTAGGTAGGAATCGAAGGGACTGTTTTGAATAGGGGGAGTCCAACCTCTTTAATTTATGTTCGAATGCAAATTCCTCAATGTAAATGTAAACGCATGATTAGTAAAGTCGTGCTTCACGGATTCCATTGATTAATAATAATACTTCTCGAATCTCGACCCCTTCGCCGTGCAGTGGAGTGGCCAAGGCTTTTCTCTCATACACACACTTCCCTTTGAAGATAAGGATTTCAATGTAAAAAAATGTGTATACTTATGTACCATGTATAGTGGTACTTTTAAAGTTTAATTCTTTATTGCTTATCAATTGAATTGCAGACCGGAAGGTACGGCACGGTACGTACTTTTGAGCAAATTAACCTATCGTTAATGTGTAAATCCTCGTTACTTTTATTTTTCACATGGATTGACCACAGTGTTCAACAATTTAATGATTTAACTTTCCTCCTCATAACTCGTGCACTAGCACTTACAATAATTAGCGTATATAACTGAGGCTTTTTCCCTTATTAAAAATTAAATGATAATCTTGTAATCATCTGTAAAAGACTCTCACCTCCAACTGAATCCCAAACAAGTCGCGAGACTTATACGGCCCTCTTGACTGATTCTCACACATTTTGATGGAGTCGACCGACAATCGTGGTGTGTATGTGTGTCTGTGTGATGGATGGAGACAAATTATGTGGTACAACAAATTTGAAAAAGGAGGGGAAACACCACGAAGCTCACAACAATAACACTTCACTTCCAAAAAAAACTTCAAATTCCAAAACTAATCCACTGCCGGCAAGGGGATTTCCTCCTCAATCTTTTCCGTCAGCTCCGTCCTTGAAGAAAGTCCACTTAATCCTCAATTTCTCTACCCACTATCCACCACTAGCACTGGCACTGAATTTATTGCTCAATTTCCAGGTCAGGTTGGTTACCAAATAAAGTGATTCCCACTTTTGATGAGTCAGTCAGTCCGTAGCACTTGACGCAAGTCTTATCAAATGAAAAACCGCCAGTGTTTGTTGATCCACGATCCAAAAATTCACACACCTTGAGCTCAGCTGTCCACCGTACCGGTTAGCACTTTGGGAATTCCAGTCACTCAAATAGTATTATTACCAAAATTTCTGAAATCCTTTAATTCTGAGACCTTGGGCCTGTTGCAATCCCCATCCACTTACACAGAAGTCCGGTGGAGGACTGATCGTTGCGTGGATTTAAATTGAAGGTCTCACACTTACACCCCTTATCTTCCTATTGTTCCACAGCGCCAAGGATTCCTTTTTTGGATTATAAAATTGAATTTTATATTTTTATTAAATTAATATTAATGCTGGAGCACACGTCACGTCACATCCGTCCCTTCCCGTTCTTCCACTGCACTGTGGGAACCCGATCCCTTATTATTCGGTCGGGATAGTTGGCAGCCGAGCCACACAACAATGAAGGTTCTTACTGACTGCAAGTCAATGTGCCTCCGAAAGGAAACCCAAGAGTAAACAATTAAAAAAAATGTAACAGAGGGGAAATGGAGGGTTGGAGAGGAGTAATTGGACGTGCTACTGCATCCAAATCCCTCACAAGGAGTTCACTTCCGTTTCTGAACCCTCACAGCATGTTTTGCTACGAAGGAAAATGAAAACGACAACACAATTCTTCTCGTCGTCAGTTTTTTTTATAACTCCAGGTGCAAGTGAACAGCACTATTCTGGAGAGGTTGCCGAGTGGAGCTAAGATTGTGTTTTGTATTAATTTTCCTGTTGATTAATTTACTGCACGGCGGCGTTACGCTGCATTTCCGTTGCACTAAATTTGAATCACATTTTCCAATCCATAAGCCACTAATTCCTTCCGTTTTGTTTCAATGGACCTTGTCTCCCATTACACTGCACTGTAACTACCAGAAAGTCTGATTTTGTGAATCACTTCGTAATTACGTCCAGACGCACGTAACGTAATACAAAACTTTGACCTGGATAAAATGTCCAAAATGTAAATGTATTGTGAATTTGAGTCACTTTTAGTATAGGGAATTGTGGTTGGTCGGTTGAGGTAACTAGTTCACTGGTACAAATCTTGATCTTGTCCTGCCAAGTAGTTAGTAAGTGTGTTTTCACTGCATTGAGCTCCACGTTACTAAAGTCCGTCCTATCGATTAGCAGTCTGAGTGTGGACTGACATGTCAAGTTGGTGGATTAGGTGTACTTTGCATTTGGGGAGAAATGCAGGGACCGCAACGAGCAGTGCAGTGGGATGCATTGGCATTACAAACCCAACAATGGGGATGGGGTTGTCGTTGCATCCTTGCCAATGCAATGCATTACCGCATGTCCCACTATTTATGATTGCCATACCAGTATATCCATTAGTGGAAGTCCATTGATTACATGTTCATTGTGTGAGGGAAAGCGACCGTTGTTACATATGTCTGTTTTCACCGGGATCAGAGGCAGGCGGGCGGCGATGTAGATTTTGGACGGATCCGAAAAACGGGGTACCCTTCGGTTTGGCGGCAGGACAGGGTAGAGCGACACGACTAACCGGAGACCCTGCAACGAAATGTAAATAAATGAATACAATATAAAAAATTGAGTTCCTGGGAATACATATGAATGAATGGGAACATATGACCCGACCGGCCGACTGGATATAAAATGTAATATTCGTTGAGAATGCAATGCAATGGAATAAAAGGGTTTGTTCTATTCAAAGAAGTTCCGGCCTGGTATGGCACGGTGAGCCCATGGATGGACGGACTGCTCTGACCCTCCTTGCCATACTTGAACAATTTATTTGCGGAAGCAACCGGTTTTGATTATGAAAGGGTTTATAGTTCCGATTTTTATCATATTTTTATGTTTCATGCTTCGAATGAAACATTCAATGTGGAGTTCTGTACCGAGATGAGAAATGAGACGAGGGAAATTAAAATCAAACTATGGAGAAGATGGAAACTCGTTTGAGCAGTAGCAACACAGGAGATCGGATGATGGCATGTAAAAAATGTTACAAATATATACAACAAGAAAACCGTAGTGTCTTCAAAAATTGTATTACAATTTCCTTTTGTGTGTGCAGGGTCTACAGAAGCAAAAGTTTTTGTTTCAGCGAAATTACAAATGGAACGCATTCAATGTACACATAAACTGAATATAATTTCCAACATTGCAGCGAAATTTCAAATTATTGCATACAATATCTGCAAATATTGACGCCGAGAAGAAATTTACAAAGTTTGGCAAAACTACCAAAATTTAAACAGTTGTCTATTGGTGCATTTCCTTGGGTTCTGTCGTTGAACCCAAGTAATGTTGCAACGTTTATATTATTTCCGATCAATTTAGTCCCAACCGAGTGGCTGAATTCCAACCCAGCGGCATGATTGCATGGCGTGTTTGTGGAGCAATTACAATATGAATGGAGAAAGGCCACTCGTTTCCTGCCTCCCAGCACTGCACGGCAACTATCCAGGCAAAAAGACCCAAAAAATTGAAAAGGAAAACAATGGATCAGAGTGAAGGGTCTAGTGAGGGACGCGCTTCCACTCTCGAAGGCACAAGACAAATGACAAAAGGTTCCCCTCTTCACCGTTTCCATCATTTACTTCGTCACACTCATTGTATTTTATTTCATCGGAAGGATGAATTGACTTGACGTGATGTTTCATCATGATAGGCTCAGTGGAAGGCAACCAACGGATGTGGGTGAATTCAGTTCCTATTTTAAAATTATATACAACTTTGTCCGTTAGAAATAATGATCCCTAAAAATGCTACCTCAGTTCTTTTGGTCGACGGTCCACAGTGAGTACACACACGTTTTGAACCAATATTTTTACAGGTTCGACGGCGGTGGTTTTTGGTTTCCCATTAAGTACACACACAACATAACACGAGTAATAAAACTAACGAAGTAAAGTGGTGATGAGGATGACGGAACCGAGGAGCAAGCAGGAAAGGGTCTGATAATTTGATGGGATTCAAAGAAAATAGGAAGAATGAATGATGTGATTGATGATAATCAACTGTACTTTTTTGGAGAAAAAAAAATCTGTGAAAGAGGTCATTTTCCAATATTTAGAGAGGCCAGGGAAGCAGAAAGTAAGGCAGAGGGATTTTCCGAGGCGCGACAGCCAAAGGAACTAAATATCGACGACGACAGGCGTCCGTAAATATTTATTTCCCCATGAAATTAGGGAGTCATTGTTGGATTACAGAATTTTTTGGTTTACAATAAAAACCACATACATTTAGAAGACTTTTTATCCCAGGTTCAAAGACAGGCAGGCGCCAGTGGGAGTGGAGACATACATATACATTGCAAATTCCAATTGCACTTTTTTAGTCGAACATGACTTTGTCACAAATTCAAAATTATTCTCCCATGAACACCACCAAAAAATCCCGCCGCGTCGGTACTACACACTTGCCCTGTTTTCCTCTTGAATTTAGAACTTATAAATTTGAGCAGGTGAACATGACAATACTATTTCAGTTCAAGTCCACGCTTCGGTACTTTTGAACTTGATTCGAAGAAAACCATCAAAGGATTATATTCCTACGGATATCAAATGCTCCCAATCAAACATGGGAGTTGCGCAAACGCAGACGCGACGGTCAGATGGAATCCGTTGCGGAACACTAGTTAATGGGGAGCAGGAAAGACGCAAGGCCCGGCAAATTGGCGCACAAAAAAGTACAGTAATAAGTGAGAGGAAAGGAAGGAGAATCCTGGTTGGTCGGCTTCTGCAAATATTGCCGATTAATGACACGTTGCGAAAAGAATGACATGTCAAGTTTAAAATGGTGGAGGAAGGGAAGGGTTCAGGACCAACGAACGCACCGCACTCCGTGCTGCGCCGGCGGCAAAACTTGCGTGTTCACTTGGATTTTTACCGTTTTGATTTTCCAGCGAGATTTGCCACAGGATTGCGTGCATTACATCGGTCCGGAGGAATTGGCCGTTGAAAAGTTGAAATATAGAAGTTGAAGTCAGAGGAAGTGCGGTGCGGAACTGACGGTTTCGCCAATGTGTCATATCCTGTCGACCTATCCAAGCTATTACTACTAAACGGCGATTTTTTGTACATCAAGTATTAGATTTGTACAAAATGGGGAGCCCTGAATAGGAAAGGAACAGCAAAGTTTCCCCCTCGTCAGAGAAATTGAGCTAAAATGCATTACAATAACTGAAATTTGTCACCTAAGGTGATGGAATCACAGCATGGTGTAACTTGCACTAGTAAAATGTGATATCCAGTCGAGCTAAACCGAGGATCCTTTATTGCCGGCATGTAGGTAGGCAGGCAGGGAGCGGAGGAAGTCAACAATGAAGGAAAACGGGAAGTTGGGGAAGAATTCTAAAGAAGATATGAGAGAAGGGCTTTTTTGGAGTGTTGTACAGGTTCTGCAATTGTGGAGTCGTCTTGTTATATTGTTGCCGGATTTAATTTAACTTTTGCTCCCTTTCTTTACGATAAACAATTTGAAGCTCCTACACGGCGGATGAAGGAATGTTAGTGTAAATCCACTTCCGTAACATCTCCTTCATTCAGACTCCAATCCATGTGTGAGAAATCGTTTTGAACGTGAACTCTGAAGTGTAAGTTCCGTTCGAACCACTTTACAACCAACATGCTTTTCATGTCACAATTTAATTGTACTTTTACAATCTGTGTGGGGAAATTGGAGGTGAGAGCAGCGGTGGCTAAAGTGCTGGCTGTGGGTGCTTTGTATTTTATTAAGTTGTAATCTCACAAATGCAGGCAAGTTCTCCGTCAATACATTTTATATCGACTGATGGGGAACTGCAATTAAACAGCCAACTAAAATGCAAAACTATTCATCAATTTTATGACAAGCTGAGAGCGCGAAAGAATGTGTATCCGCATGGCGCTGCTGTTAGTTAAGCCTCACACCTTCGGCTTTTCGGTGAGGCAATCCATACCCACCGACCGGTTCCTCGTCTCATCTCCCAAAGACAAAAAAATTCAGAAATGAATTAATGTTAATTGCTCTAACTGAACATGAGAAATTTATCGGTCCATTGCGCTGGCTCAGCTTTTAGAATTCATTGCAGGTTGATATGCTGCCAATCTTATGGGTGCTCTTAAAACTAAACTGTTAACCATACTTGTGTAACACTTGAGTATTTGAAGACATAGTTCGTGTATTACAAACTTGTTTTTAAATTTGTAAGAATTCTGATCGTGATTGAAAATCTTTATTGTTTCGAATGATGTGTGTGGTATGATTCCTTAATTTTATAACCAGTTTCACTACGATCTGAGGTTAAAAATAATAATTATTGATTTGAAAGCCGGGTAGTAAAATATATTTATAGACATATATGTGAATTGTAACACTCAGTTCATTGGTTCTCTCTGTTGGTCATTCAGGTTATCTTACCAGCTGAGTTTTCAAATTTGTAGATGCTGTAGGAAAGGAAGCTCATTTTTAACCTGCTTACGGACTAACAAATTGTATGCAATAAATTGTATTCAGCGGCTCTTACTTGTGTAATAATGAAATACCCCTTACATATTATTAAGCCCGGCTAAGGTCACACCCCAAGCTAATAATCAATTGGATAACATGTAATCGATCAGTGACTGTTTTTGGGCAAGTCGCAGTCGCATATTTAATAATTTATTACAAACGTAAAGCATATTGGGTGATCTCTGGTGTGGTCCTCAATTCACATCAAGATTTTAAGCGGGCTCTCCCACGGCATAAAACCTCATTCTTTATTCAAGAATAGTGGACACGCCTTGACTTTCAAGTGAGATTGAGTTGGATTGTGTTACAATAACTACCATGTAATTCCCCTCGGTTGGGATTGAGTGCATGAACACGCACATGTATCAGATTACAAGGATCTTTTAACTTTACATCAAATGCTGGATTTCGAAATACACAAACAGTGATTGTAAATGGCAAATCAGGGATGTAAACAAAGGAAGTGTTCTCTTGGATTGCTGAAATTTACAAGGGAATGAATGTGATTACCCTCTTTGATTGGAATCGATTTCTTTCCTTGTCCTTCTTTTTGAGTGATCAGTTGGGAGTTTCACTTTGCAATTCACAAGTCAAACCGACAGACCCCATGCATGGATTCCACACTAAACCCATTCTCTTATGTATCTTTATTTAGGTGTTTTATCTACAGTCAAACGACTTGCCAAATGCAATTGCAAATGAATAGTGTTAACAATGAGTTCATTTAACTCTTCCTATGGCCTTGCGGTAGCTTTAGGTTGGTAATACACTCACTAACACTAACACTACTTGTAATCCCAATGATCAGTACAAAACTGAAGGAAGATTTTCGAAACTACTCTTCAGGCTCTTGAAGCGGTCCGGCCACGCTACACTTCCTATACCACTCGACTCTCAAACAAAGCAAGCGCTTTTAGGACTTGGTCCAACTCAATTGAATTTTTATCCAACTCAAAGATTAAACGTGGAAAACTTGTCTGTCAGTCAGGCTAGACTTGAGAGAAGCAATAATCCTTATCCCAACAACTCATTGTTAGCAATAGTTTAAAGAATGAAACGTTAAATTTTCTCATCTGCAATAACAAGGCATGCAGAAAACAAAGCAACAACATTTGAGTTATGCATGCTTACTTAGAGGGAGAGAGATTGTGATTATTAGCATTGTTGGGTTGTGTGTTAGTGTGTAAAGATGCGGTTTGGAACAATGCGATGAGTGCTGTGAAACTGTGATGGGTACATACTGGGATGGGAATGGAAATCGTCAAACGTAACACTCCAACTCATGCAATTTGTAATGGTACTAGAGAAGATTAGCTTTGTTGAAGATTTTGCGACTGATGGATAGTCACCGCTGATAATTATAAACATTGGTACATTGGCTTTACTTAGCGGAAACTAATACCGCCAATTAGCTGCTGTTGAAATTTATATTCTGGAATTCAAAAACTTGGAAGCAAATTTGCTGTAAAAAGTACAACAGACACGAAAAACAGATTTGTGGAAAGTTTATTCGAGCGAAGGCAAGAAGTTGGACAATGCAAAGAATTAAATCATAATGCTGTTCTTTGACTTCCATCCATTTTGGTAAGATTGCCAAATTAAACTAGGGTGAAATTGCTCATAAAAGTGAAACTGAGCCCAGTCTATCCGCAGGACTCACCTTTCATTTACAAAGGAGTAGGAAATTACACATTGTGGTGTGATGCGGAAAGCAGGGTTCTTGTCCAACGCATCGTTTGTTTACAAATGCTGTCCTTTAAAGCCAGCGCCTCCAAAACTAGTATGCGTATGCTCGACATTAATGCAGAATATTACTTTTGGCCAGTGTGTGTCATAATGTACAATGGAAATTGTGTACAGCTAGCTGTAAGGACTTTTGCAGTGGGTTAAGTATATAATTTTTTAGTGGAAACCGATTGAAGTATTTCCGGTCGCTTGTTATAATTTAGCTAATTAGCTTAGTTCGGTATTATAATTAAATCAAATATGAGTACAGGAGCATAGTCAATAGGCACTTTACGATTAAACTAATATTTCAGACGTTACAAGATTTATTTAGTATAATTGACTTGACAGCCGCATTAAAGCGATTAACTACTCCACTTAAAATTGATTCTATGATTATTTTCGTGCATCAAATTACTCGCAACGGCTAGTCATAAGTTGGGGATTTCTTTCCATTTAAAGACTTTGGCTTTATTTAACCAAAATGTCCCAAATTTTCCATTACAATAAATCATTTCAATCCAATCCAATAATTTAGAGATTTCACAAGGTTAAATTTAGACTACCCTGATATGAATTTGGCTAACTACAAGTATGTTTAACTACAACACCTCCTTCAGATTTTAAGCGAGCATTTTTGCTGAATTTAGAATTTAGCTGGAATTGCAAAATTATTGTTGCGCAGGGGTTATTGGTGTGGGGATAAGGTAGCGGACGTCGGGTACTTCCACATATTTTCCATCCTGGTCATCGCAACACAACACAAACACCAGAGCACGAACGTTCCTTTCAATTCGGGAAACTTGGCGGACAGCCTGGAGAAAGAGTTAAGC
>JAAXYW010002198.1:0-16543 GCA_036851895.1 Orthonychiurus folsomi
TCTGCCTATAAAAATGTAACTCGACCCCTTATAATTGTAACTCATACCCCTGAAAATAGTACACATGTTTAACGTTCAATAATTACACACAAATCTTATTTTCATCAAATAAACAACATAAACATCGTTACAGAAGAAAACAGTAAAAACACAGATAGATAATCGGACTATTTACATCGTAACATTTTTAATCAATTACAAGGGCTTTCGAAGCCTTGAAAGGTCTTCCCCGCTTTCTTTTCTGTGCAATCGGTATATTTTTTGCTTCTGGCGGAACCAATAAATCCTTCCTCAAAATTGCAATACCAACGACATGTTTGCAAATATATGTTTTTTGATGTGGAGGACAGGTGCACGAACTACCTTCCCAATTTTCTGAATCGTAGTTAACCCACCAGAGTCGGATTTGCCACTGTTTGTAAGTATCGAATTTCTTCCACGAGTTGCATCTCTGTATTCGTAAGTATGATTTAATTTCGGATTCAGTTGGCGGAGTGGAAGTTGACGGTGGGATGAAATAGTGAACGCTATTTTCGTTTGCTTTTTTAAACTTCAGATTTCGAGCTTGGGAAGCAAAATTGTAGGCAGCCGTCATTAGCTTTAAATCACACTTTGGCTTATGAGCAAAAATCTTGCAGTTTGGGGTTAATGGGTTCCGAATGCATGACCAGTCTGTTCAGCGAAAGTCTCTCGTGAAGAGTTCCTTCCTTTTTGACGACACTATTTGTTGATTCTAGCCCATTATTTGTGCTTTGATGACCCGGAGTCTTCCCTTCAAACCAGCCATTATTTATGTGGAGGTACTCTTTGTTAAAATAATCACACAAATCTCGAGTGTCTTCTTTATCAGACCACTTTTTCATCCATAGTTTTTGTGCAAAATGAAATTCCTCTTCTGACTTTGCTAGCTGTAGGAGTTCAATGTCACTCCTGACTTCCTTCTTTTAGTACGCTTGAATTTCGGGGTTAATATTAGTGATGAGGCTTAATTTCTTATCAATATTCCTTATGACTGCCCAACATACAACTCTGGCATATTCTTCTCCAAAAACGGCTTCGAACCCATTTGTTATCGCATCAGCACCATCCGCAATTAGAATCGTGGGCTGATAATTAGGATTTTCCTTTTTAATTCCTTTGAATATAAATTCAAAATCCTCCTTAGTTTCAGATGTAGTGAGAGCCAGTGCAAATGGGTGAAAAACCCGGTTCTTGTCAGAAGTGCCTGTGATTAGGACAGGGAAACCAGCGTGCACCAACTTGTAGGTTGCATCCGCTTGAATAGCACTGCTCTCATTGGTTAATCCCATTAACCGTTTAGTGGTGAACAGTACACCGAATGCTTTGGTTTCATAATCCACGTAATGGCTTGAGACAAACGCGGAGTCCATACCATCAGGAAGGGTGCAGTGGTCAGTACAGAATTTTTCCAGTTGCCCAAGAGAGAGGACTTCAGGTCCTTCTTCACGGCGAACACGTTTTAAGTAATTATTCAGTTGAGCCGTTGTCGGTGCCGAGTTTCCCAATGCCCGTAGGATAGACTTTGGTTTGCAGATGCCGTTTTTGAACATATCCTGAACTTGGATCTTGATTTCGTCCGGTATTCCATATTGTCTCTTTTGTGTGTGAGTGTGGACGTCTGTTGTCATGAAGACCACAACCTGGCAGAGAAAAGACGAGATAATATCTAATTTTTTATTTACATACTTTTATTATCAGTATTACCTTTCTCGGAAGCGTCAGATTGCTTATCAATAGTTTTGCGTCACAGTTTCTTGAAATTTTGCAGTCGTAAGATGTATGTACTCCATCTTCACTCACGTACGTCCGTCTTTCATTCCATTTACTTCTGCGACTGGATCTGAGTCCTAGCAGCTGAAACGCTAGAAAATGTGTCAATTTCGGTCCATTTGAATGTTCTTCGTCGTCTTTTCGGTTGGGTATCCTCTAAATCCGATTCTGATTCCGATCCCGAACAATAATTTTCCAAACACTGCGTCGGAATATTCTCTAAGTCCATTTCGATTGTGTACGTAGCGGAAAGAGAAACTGAACTGAGGTGAAATATTGTGGTGCATAACAATTCATTATCGTGTCTATTTTAGCTCTTATCGTTCATGATTATACTATAATTAACGTTAAACATGTGTACTATTTTTAGTGGTATGAGTTACAATTATAAGGGGTCGAGTTACATTTTCATAGGCAGAAGTTACGAGATTATGGGGTGGAGTCACTGGTGGGTAAAGCAACTTTTTTTAAGGGATAACAGTTACTATTTTATGGGGGTAACAAAAATATAACCCTTTAACAAATCACAAATCCAACTCCCCAAAAATAAACATTTCTTGTTTTTTCGCTAAATAACTTATACAACTACATTCCCCCGGGATTGAGGGCTTCATACCTTAACACAACTTGAAAGTATTTTTGTGTTTCACAGACGAGAAGGAGGAAACGGAGCATTTGCAGGCGTACAATAGGAAATTACTCGCTAACATCCTACCTCTCCACGTGTGTGACCATTTCCTCGCATCCGATAAACTGTACGATGTAAGTACGGAATGGCTGGCAGAAGATGTTAATCTTTTTCACATTCCCGTGGATTGGAAATTGGCATGTGCCGCAATCACTGCGCGGACTGGACTGGCTACAAAATTATGTTTATTGCTTTTGGACAGGAACTTTATGCCGAACAATGTGACAGCGTGTGCGTCCTGTTCGCCACGATCCCGAATTTTTGGGATTTCTATGTGGAGTTGGAGGCAAATAATGAGGGTGTGGAATGCCTGCGGCTTTTAAATGAAATTATTGCGGATTTTGATGAAATCTTGGGGGAAGAACAGTTCCAGTTCATCGAGAAAATTAAAACAACGGGGGCGACATACATGGCGGCTTCTGGTGAATTTTGATTTAGATTATTAATTAGACGTATTCCTGCACAGGTTTTTACTATGAACCGAATTAAATGACGTTACTTATTATTATTATTTTACTTTAAGACGACTAATACAACAGGTTTGTTGGAAGGGTTGTAATTGTTATGTGTTCAGAACTAGTGGAATTGAAAGCTGAAACTGCTATTTTGCTATTCAGGACTGACCAAATCCACCTGTGATATGGTGAATTACACCCACATTACAGCAATGGCGGATTTCTCCCTTCAACTCCTCAAACAATTGACTCAAATCAACGAGCACTCCTTCAATAATTTTAAAATAAGGGTTGGAATGAATATTGGTCCTGTTGTGGCCGGGGTCATCGGAGCCAGGAAACCGCAATATGATATTTGGGGAAATGCCGTCAATGTAGCCAGTCGAATGGACTCAACGGGTGTTGTGGACAAAATCCAGGTGCGTTAGCGTTGAGGCTTGCCATTTTATTGAGGTTGATCGTGTATACGCAAATATTTTTATGATGATATAAAATGATTTGATCGCCATCAAAGGTTACGGAGGAATTGGCTGATGTACTACGCCGTAAAGGCTACAGCCTAACTTGCCGGGGAACAATCAATGTGAAAGGCAAAGGGGAAATGGTGACCTATTTTCTTGAAGATCGACAATGAGAAAAGCGGTGATCGGGTAAGAGCTATAAAATCCAGTTATCTTCATTCTATATGCCATACTCATGAGTAAATATGATGAAAGATTTTATCTTCCTGCTTTCCAATCTAATTTTTAGGGTGGGCCAAGATCATACAACAGCCGTGCCAGGTGCCACACAGCACAGTCGTAAATGGGAAACCAATTCCATTCGAAGCAAATTTTAAACTCAGCTCCAGCAACCAGCATGCAACACAAGAGTGCGAAAAAAAAATCAAATTTCAAAGAACGCTATCAAATGAAGAGAAATAGAGTGAAAGTGGCCGTGTTTCCCCCTTCAAAATAGTTACTGACTGACTGTGGCTGGGTGTCATTTATCACTCCTCCTCCGGCACGGGAAATTGGAGATGGGTTTTGACGATTTTCCGTCCAATCCGTCGTTTGTAAACTACGGCACTTCTCATTTTACGTGCTTGTCAACCCCCACCGCTCTCGAAATTATGATGATGGCCCTTGGATCCCACTTCAAAGAACCACCCTTCAAAAATACTCGACATCCCGACTCCCGATCCAGGAAGCGAAGTAAGGTGCTTGAATAAAACGCAGTAAACAAATTCCTTTGTATTTCATTTGCTACGATGATTGATTTTGTGTAGGTGTGCAATGTCAAGCCAGCGCAGCAATTAGGAACCATAATTACAAGTTGAAAATTCCAATGGCAAAGAGAACATTGTTAGAGGTCGTGGTCATGCTTTAAAGCACCAAAAACAAACTTCCTTAAATGAAGGTTTAATGTTTAAACGAAAACTTCCACACATTTTTTAAAATATTTTCTGAACTACAAACTTGATGAAGGTTTCCAAAGAAATGAAAGCCAATTATGAATACTTATAGCCGATCTTAAAACCTTCTGGAAGTCCCTTGCCATGCCCTTCCGTTTTAACGCTAAGAATTGTCTCTAAAATTCAAAAATTGAAATTAATGGTGCTGTAACATTGTGAACAGATAAAACCCGAATACTTTCATAGGTTCTCTGGTAACTACTATTGTGGGATGCAAATTAAATGAATTGTAGCTATAGCTAACGAAAGTGTTGTGTGTGAAGGTTGATCATTTAAATGGAACTGCTGTGATACTAAAATCGCAAGGGAAACAGAAATTACACAAGATACATTTCTCAATATTAATTACTGGTGTGATTTAATGGGTATACTTCAACTACTATATATTTATGTGTGTCATTGTATTCATCAATTGATGTAATAAACATTATGATATTCAAATGCTCTCCCATTTTTCGGATTTTTTTATGTTGGTTGTAATAGGATTTATTTTATTTTCTCTTCTAAGCTAGAATCATAATTAAGGCAGTTCTGGGCAACATTATGTATTTTTAGCTTATTTTTTTGCATAAATAATTTCCACTTTAGTAGTTCTCCGAGAAAAACTCTTTAACCAAAGCGGTGATTTCCTCCGCCACGCCCCTCGCTTTCACTGGATTTGTTTCCATCCATTTCCGCATTACATTATTCCAACGATCAAAGAAATCCTCCTGAAGATGTGCCAGGTCAACATCAGCCAGGATTTCCATTCCAGTCACCACGGCCAAATTGAACCAAAACCCAAGCGAGGACTTAACTCTGTAGTCTTTCACAAATTCCTTAAAAACAGCATTTAATAAATATGTTACCTAAGTTTTTGTTCTACTCGTCAAGAAAGCAAATAATTTCACCTCGAAAGTATAATTGAAAGTTTTGCCCATGTTCTCTACTGACTTCTTCAAGTTGTCAAAGTAAACTCTGAGAAGAACTTTCCATTCCTTTCGACGAACTTCGGGTTTAACACTTGTGAACAGGAAATATCCAACGTCCAGATTTGGTGAACCTAGTCTGGCCAGCTGCAATCATACAAATTAAAAGGCACAGATTTTGACAGTATTTTTAGTGCTAGGATTTTACCTGGAAATCCAATAAAATGTGATGTGTCAACTTATTAGAAACTGGGTCCCGGTAAAACATCATATTATTATTCCAGCAATCCCCGTGATTCGCAACAAATAAAAGGTGCAAACTGTCATAGCTGAGCGTCTCAATCATAACATCAACATTTTTTCCACCACGGAATGGAATCAATTTGTCAATTGCGTCTTGTTTTCCGGGAACGTCTGTATTCTAAGAAGTGTTGCGCAATGTTGGTAAGGTCAATTAAATACAATCTCAAGCTTTACTACTAGTATTTGCTGAAGACGTACCTCCAAAAACATGATAGCGTTTTCTATAGAACTAACGAAGAGCTTTGTTGACAGTTGTTGCTCCTTGCCGTGCCCAACAAAATTTTCTTTCAGGAAATTGTACTTGTTAAAAAATACGCTTTTCCCCATATCAAATACCATCACATAAGACACTGCGTGGAACTGAGCCAGGGTTTTCATCACGAGTCTGAGAGTAAAATTTTAAATTGTGGTAGACAACTACTTAATCTTGGTATAGGTGTCTCTTATAAATGTAATTAATAAAATTACTTAGCGGTCTCCAAATCCTGACGATCATATTTATTGAGAAGAATGTATCCCTTTTTGGCAAGATTCTCGAGTACAATCATTTCATCATTTGCAAAGAGGCACTTGGGGACAAAGTCCAAGGGTTTGGAAGATCTGTAATTATTTAATTAGAAATCCACAAGTCAGTGATAGCGATATAGCCACAGTTTAATAAACCCATTTAAACGACTTTCTGTTTATTTGTATAATCGAGACATTTAAATTCTTCAATGCAGATCAAAACGTATTCTAATTGGCATTTTCTAACTAATTAGATTATTTACGTAGCAATATTTATAAGAAATTCTTTGCAATATTGACATTTAAAAATATAATTTACCCAGTTTTATCCAAATACACTTCCTGCATGTCCTTGAGAAGGGAATTATAAAATGCGGCTTCCTTGGGAAACACATTCATGTCCCGAAGTAATTGAGAATGTTGTGGATTGGATGGGATGCTCTTCACAAATAATTCAATCTCCTTTCCTGTCCCCGTTACAGTACAGTACGTTACAGTACTCGCCAAATGCTCTCCTTGCAAGGTCGGAGTTTCGCATTCCACATCCAGAACTGTTTCCTCAATCCCATTCCTAGTCAGGATATCCTGATAGATCTTAATCAATTCGAATCTTGTTGCCATTTAACCTTGAATGTTAAATTAAATCAAATAGAATTCACACACAATTCCGTGCTGTCGTCTGCCCTGCTCTGTTAATGACTGCCTAAATTTTATTATCATCGGTGCAATCCGAGCAAGATATACAGCTCATTTTCTAATTCGGTCTTATCTATTATGGACATGATTGAGTGACGTGTTGAATTGAAAGGGAGAGTGACCTTTACCCAATCGTATAATCCCTCACACTTCAACTGTCAATTTGTTAGTAATGCACTATATGCATTTAATTTAGGTTCGGGGTCGGCCGTGCTCCTGATTGGACTGATTACTGTGATTACACAATTCATTTACAACACATTTGTGCCATCGGGCAGACCTGATAGTGGGAAACAGACCAGCCCTGTTATAACTTACAAATACATTGGGCCGGCCAGGGACATGCAGTGGGTACTTTGTAGGTTGAACAATTATTTCGAGCGCCGCAGTACCGAAAAATGTGCATTTTATTGCAAATTGACTCAACATCAATTGTGCGCAAGCTAATGCAATTTATTAAGCCATTAATAGTAGTAGTAGTTTATTTAATTATCGGATTTATACTCTAATGAAAATTGAGCATAATGTAGACTTGTGCATAGTAAGTATAGAAAACTCCTTTCTTTATATTTAAGTGTGGTATTTGCTCTGTTACTGGGATTAAGTTATTACCCACAACAGGGTGCAAATGAAAATTAAATATTTACATCGCGTGTTTCTTTATAATCAAATACACACACATGTTTTGATACTTCAATGCAGTGGACGGCGGCTCTGGAATTGTCATTATTTGTAACAAGAGAATTCCTTGGTATCAATTTATTGATCTATCAAAAAGAATAGGAATCTAGAGCAGAGCATGAATTCAATTGACCTGACGGACCGGCAGGAAATTGAGGAATTGAACATGTGGGCTAAATCCCATCCCACAATTCGCGAATCGTGAGGACTTATCTCACGGACATTTGTCGATTTCTCAGTTCTACACAAAAGCGGTGATGTACGGACGAAGGTGGAGTGAATCCGCGGTTTCATTCTAATCCCAATTTCCAACCGCGGTTAATATTGTGAATTTACCGCTGTGCATTGTGTATTCCGACAAGCTACGTCGTCAACCAAAGTATTGCGAAATTCTTGCAAAAAACATCCCAGTAAAACAAAGTGGAACGAACCGAATTCGGATTCAAATTTTCATTCCGTTCCAACCCACCTCGCCTCGCACGCACCAAAACACGTATTATATGTATTTACTTACATGGCCCATGCTAGTGCATAACAACCGGTAGTCCTCAATAATTCCAATTAATTATTGAAATCCAAACTCCGAACGAGCAACACGTTTTGTGTCCGAAAAAGCCATACGTTGCGTTGTTGGGTTCACTGTGCTTTCTTCTTGCGTTCAAAATACATACATTTCCCCCGACGCAGGGAAAGTACACTACGCAAAACGCAACTCCACGCAATCCAACGCTACGCCACGTAAATTTTGTATGGTGTGTTTTGTTAACCTCGTAACCCAGCGGAGAGTTCAAGCGGAGCGACGCTGCCAGCAACGGTTGCAATAATTACAAGTTATCTTTAATGCATACGCCGACTCGGGGATTCATCCACGGTAAACTTCCGGGTTGATTTAGTTCTGATACTCTCTTACCGGGGGAATGACCGTTTCCTCGATAGCTTTGAAATTTTGAAGGTTTTTAAAATTTTCTTGGTAAAATGGGGGGTAGAATTTCCTCCGCGTTGATTTGTCGAAGTGATGATGAAATGTACATAAGAAATTTGAATTTGACTATTTTTAAGTGATAGAATCTATACATGTGTTGTAAGATGTTAATACGGCTCCGATTTGGATTTACAGACAAAAGGAAGCGGATGCAATGGGATCAGCAGCCAAAATCGGACTAGTACTCCTTATGATTTTGACGAGTGTTTTTTTGATGGCTTCGCTGGGCTTGATTATATTCTGGGTGGTCATGTATTCTGATGGCTTTGCGTGGGTAAGATTTTAATTTATTGATGAATATTAATTTATCATTAAAAGTGTTGATTTGAAATTGTGAAATTATAGGACAACACGCGCCCTCATCCAAAAGTACAAACTCTCCCTATCAAATTCAACTTTCATCCCACTCTTATGATTGGTGGATTTATATTTTTCTCCGGATTTTGTGAGTATTGCTATTTATAAATGTCAACTTAACTAAAACCAATCTGAGTAATTCGTAATCTCACTAATGAAGGCATTTACTTGAATAGTTGACAATAAATCGCATAGCGTTTCTCCGATTTATTGTAATTATGGTTAATTAATTGTCATTGTACAGCAATGCTATTCTACCGAATGATAACTTGTTGCCGAAAATTGATCATCAAATTCCTGCATACTCTATTCCACGGAATTGGTATTGGATGCGTCACGTTTGGAATGTGGGCAATTTGGGAGTCAAAGGAGAATGGGATCCCACTCAAAATCCCACATTTCTACTCATTACATGCTTGGCTTGGTTTGGCGACGATGGCCATGTTTGCTTTACAGGTACTAAACGTGAAACAATATTAAAGCTATCGTCGCACCCAAAAAAAGTTGCAATTAATTTGGTAGATTCAATTAAACAAAAATAGATAAATAGGACAATCTTAATGTCTAATATGCATTTACAGGAAAGTACATTTTAGTTTACCAAAGCCTGTATTTGAAACATACAAGATACATCCTATTTTTATCCAGTTCATCGTTGGATTCTTCAGTTTTTTAATACTCCTTTGCTGCTGTGAGAGTGGGACTACGACCTGTCGCTCCTCTTTCATTCCGACCCATTCGACCTTTGGCCTCATCACTTTTTCAATGGCCTGTGCCACTATACTTGTGGGTATTATTGAAACCGCGTTTTCTACCAAAAAGTAAGACTCCCATTTTTTCCAAACCTGTTGTAAAATCGGAATATTTATTCAACGTTTTTTTTTTGAAATTTCCCCAGGGAATCAGGTCCCACGGAATCCGGCTATCAATGGCGGGAACCAAAAGCACTCGTCATCAATGCATTGGGGGTGTCTATTGTGTCAGCCCTCGCACTCATGGTATTCATTGTCCGAATGGATGGGCCAAGAGGTGGGTCTGCAGTTGCAGATGAATGAAATAGTAGCTGAATTTTCTAGCTATATTTAATGTAGCTTCTGAAATGTCAAACTTTGTCAAAATAAATGAAATCTATAAATTAAAATGCGTCGTGAATTTACCAGTCAACAGGAAACCAAGTTTTTAAAGTTCAAAGACAGGAAAATTGTAGTTTCAATTTTTGGTGATTAAACGTAAGACAATTCAAACACATACAAAACATCTCTATAAACCTTGACTAAACAACTCCCTGCTATCTCAGCAAATAGGATAATTACACATCCACCAGATAATATGGCCCAAAGTCTAAATACAGACACAAGTCTCATTGAAGCCTTCATCGACAATCTTATAAGTGCCCCCTCATCATCTGCAACGTTCAAATTCCTGTTGAATCCATGACTCAACGTCGTACATCCTGGACCTTCACAACCCTTCACCATTTCAAATATCCCGGACTGTTGCATCCTCTCTATTATCCTCCCAATCCTGCGGCTCAAGGAACCATAAGTCAGCCAAATTTCATTTGTTGTCAAGCTTTCTGGAACAATGTAGCACTTTACTTCCTTATCCTGATGTCTGAATGAAGGAGGATTGTTTTTCATCCTGACGAGTCTGCGCATTAAATTCTGAAGAGTGTCAAATATTGCCGTATTTAACCGCGACAAGGATTGATCAATAGAATTCGAATTCCAGTTTACAAATTGGACTTTTCCGTTCGCCAGTCGAGTCGTGTTATTTATGGTTAAAGTTATGGTCTCATTCAAAAGCATTTCATTGTCATTCTCTTTTGGCAGTAAAATTTTGTAGCCTGCTTCAAACAACTCCGCATTAGTTTCAAAAACAATGGCCTGAGGTGGCAAAAAAATCTCGTCAATCAAGAGGCTTTCATATGCACTTGCGATTATCAAAACCATGGAACTGAGCAGCGCTTCCAACAAGAATCTATTTCTTGGAGAAGATGATGATTCTTCTTGCATTAGTAGAATGGATAAGATGGTGAACCACCGTCTTCGTCTTATGGCTATAATACATGTCAGAGAAACGCAGAGAATGATCCAGCTAGGTGTATCGTATGGGAGCAGGTAAATGTTTTCATTTGGAAATCTATATCCGGGCTTTCTGCAGTACAGGAAGTGATTTGTGAATTTGTCAACGATGAATCCAGCACTAAGTTTACGATTTTGAATCCTTTCTTGAAGTTCTAAGCCAAGATTTTGTCCTAACTGATGAGTTGCTATGTAAGCCTTGACTTTAGCTGGGGCGTTCAAGCTGGGCGTGAAAAAATAATGGGTAACGTTTAGTTTTTTGTGGAAGATTTCCAGAATTTCTTGACATTGACCGTAGTTGTACTTATATCTTGCGATGTGTTGCTTAATGCTTTTCGCTTTCTGATGTACACATGTTGTATCCGTCATCATTGTCTGACAACATTGGTCAATAAATATTAATGCGCCCATCTGCTCAAAATTTGAATTTCTTAATCGCCATACTTCCTCCATTTCTTTCAAACCAACACTGGGAATCACAGCGTCGTACTTTCTTAGGTGTGGGATTCGGATTGGGCTGCATACATAACAAGGCGGCTGCTTGTCTAAATATGATCCATCTTCATTTCGAGTAAAATTGTACCTGTAGAAATAAGTTTCGTTTGTCTCCGGGTTTAGCCCGTCGATACCGGTGCTGGCGGATTCAATGTATGTTTCCAAACAATGATCATTCCAGGTGACAAACACCGACACCGACATGTGTCTGCTTGTATGGATTTTAACATCCTCCCTGACATTTGTACAAAAGTCATTTGCGTCTGATCCACCCAAGAATAGATTCAAATTGCAAGTAAGTCGAAATTCCGAAGGAGTCGAAATGAGTGAGATTTGTGAACTGCTTAAATTTAAAAACTTGTGTAGGGTCCATGTTTGGTACCCCTGGTTTGCTTGTAGGATCCCCTCCATTACGCCTTCAGATGCCTCTGTAGCTCCAAAATCCACCAGATTAAATCTGAAATCCTCCAATTCATTTAACTTAAAGAGGAGGCCAATCCCGTGAACTTGAAAGCTCAGAGAGGAGTAGAAACACAAGGTTAACACAATGGTTGGAATAAACATAATCAAAATTTTGAGAGTGAGTTGTATTTGATACTTTCGAAAACCTTGCGGTGTACACCAAACTAAAAAAATAAGATTGTTTCTCCAAGTGTGGCAAATTTGTGAGAACCTAAGAGACTAATACGTCGCCTCCTCTTTATGTTAAATTGCAGCTCATGTTCTAAGGAGTATCTATAGGTTTTCTCTTGAAATTGAAATACTCTTGTAGTTCGCGTACTTTACGGTTTTCCAGCTTTTACTAAGATTTGATGTGTCGTATCTATTAATTTTTGATACAATACTAGTGCTCACTACTCAATTCATAATGCAGTACTAAGTTTGTATAGCGTGCCCAATTCGAACAGAAACTATAACCTCATAGAATATTCGGTCAGACATTAGACATGAAGAAGAGCTAGCGATAGTGGCTAGGTGTATGGGAAAATACAGGTGGAACACAAAACACAAACTATCTTATCTGTTATGCCGTGAAAAAGTATACCTACACACTTTGTTATCGGTTCAGGAATCGTTAAAGGAAGGAAAATGTAGTTTTTCTTCAATTGGGGGAAGTAATAAGAATGTAGTGTTACATATACCAGTTCAATGGAGGTTTGTGGCCGGTTTAGGCTCTTAGAGGCTTACATCGCGATTCAAAAGTTTTAGTTTATTGCTCAGTGTCGTAAGAGTTAACTTTATGTAAATGACAGGAGCGGTTTGCCAACAAGTTAATAAAACTAGATAACAATGAATATATAGAATGACAAGCACGATAAGTATTAGGTATATGCAATAATGCATCTCCTACGCGCGAACAATTCTAGGTAATAATTTCAAATTCACGATTAGCACATTCGATACGTACAAGCATACAACACAAATGCCTACACTCAGCAAATCAAATAGCAATTTGTACATTTATCCATTTGTGCATGGATAATCCTGGCAGAAAAATACATTATTGCTGCGTCTCTTTTCCTCTAACCATACCTTTGCTTTAGAGCGGTGCAGTAAGGTGTATGTGAGGAGACCAACTTTTTGATCTGGTTTGTTATAAGACTAATTTCACGTACTAAACCATACGTGCTCAAATGTGCTATGACTGACGTAGACTAAGTGTCTTAATTGCTACACATGAATTCCTTGGTAGAACACTAATGAATAAATCAAATCAAATCAATCAAATCAAACTGCTCTCTTACACTGCACTGCACTGCTGTCAGTTCAAATGTAATCGAATTCGTTTTTATTCAATTCTAGATAAAGAAAAACATTTTAATTATATTTTATATTATATATTTACATTTAATCCATTTCAGGATTAAATTAAATCGTATGCACCGATGCCCTATTGACAAGTGACCCTGCCCCCAGGGTTAATAATTTACATTTAGGACGTTCCTAAAATTATCAACACGCACACATTAAACTTGCTATTTCAAACCTGAAATAATGCAGGTGAATTAATAAACCTGTAAATAATAAAACACGGCGTGACGGCGTGAGATTGAGGGCGTCTCTGGTGTCCGGGTGTCACGCCATCTCTTTTCCTATCGATGGCTACGAACTTGGCAAATTTTTATACTGGTTGCTGTTTGCTGGGGCTCATATTTCAAGGATTATCGGTTTGCTTTTAAAACAGTGAAGCAGGCAACCTCAAGTGTGAAGCTTTGTCGCTAATTTCACCATGTAATCTTAATGGCAAATTTCAATTAGGAATCAATTAAGAGGAAATGATTAAATACATCTGTGTACTGTACGAGATAACTGTTTATTCGGAGCAATATGGCAAAACGAACAACCGTACATATACAATGTACGGATTACGTAATGCAATGATCTAACATTGATAACGCACGACGCCGAGTCGGCCCTTAGTTCAAAAGAATATAAAATTGCCGACAAAATCCCATTCCTCTTCATATCCGTGCGTTTTATAGGATCATACTCCAGACACAATTAAAAATTTCGAATTGGTTGGCTTAAAATTTCCCACAATAACTCTTTTGAAATGGAAGAACTATTGACTCAAGTTGAATTGAACACATATGTAACAAATTACCTTCAAGCCTCGGATTGGAGAGTACAATTCGAAGAGAGCAAATGGGAATTATTGAAATTGCTTACAAGGCGTTACGGCACACATCCAAAATTTTCATTCCAGGTACTGTCCAAGCAAGCCAGCTGCTCTGGCCATGGCCATGCATTCAATTTAATAATTTTTGCAATCATATTTGCAGAATGTGACAATGGCATCCCTTGACCCTACACTTCGTAGAGCCCCTACTAAATTCGATGCCAAGTTAAAATGCAGCAATGGGCTAGGAGGTATGTGTATCGAGCACAATTATTTCTTTGCTTCAATCCTGGTGTCGATCGGCTACGATGCATACGTTGTTGGAGCAGACGTGTCACTGGTCAGAGAAGTTCCATTGTGCCACCCAGTTTGTGTCATCAAACAAGGGGATGACCTCTTTATGGTGGATTTTGGCATGGGCGCTCCTTTTCCGTATGAGCCCATCCCATTACGAAAAGGGAAGCCATACACGTACACAGTTGGAGGATTTAATGTTGAGTACAGATTAACAGACGAAGGGATTTGCCAAAGAGTTCACATCCTAGGAGATCCACTCAAAGGAGTATACGTACGTACTGCGCTTATTTTTACAGAAAAACATGTATAACTTTAAAATAAAGTAGTATCTATTATTGTGCAATATGCTGTTTGATAATTCACAGAGGAATGAGAACGAAGAGATCCGAACCTTTACTGATCTCAAACCAAGGACGTTTGAGGAATTTGAAGAGCCAATGACGATAATATTCACAGATCCGAAGTCATTTTTCTTAAACACACTCTACGCATTTCGGTACATTCAGGCAACCGAAGATGATTTCTTGGCAATTATAATTCTGGGAACGAAAGTGACGGAAATGACAAAATACACATTGACGGAAAAGGAATTTGAAAAGTACGAAGATATTTATCCTACCTTTAAAGCAAACTTTCCAGATTTGTCGATGGATGAACTTGTGAGAGCCGTTCGGACTTTTCGTGCTAATAATTCTGATGGGAAATAATCTAACATTAAAAAATTATGAAAAAAAACTTGTGCAGTACTATAGCAGTCACACCACCTCAAAGAAATCTACAGTAAATTTAATGAATACATAGAAAATATAATTTAAAAATGCCTGGAATATAAGCTTGTGTATTGCATGAGACAAGACAAATCCCAATTTTCGAAAGTTGCTCACCTTTAATCAAAAATACAAAATTCTTATTAAATTTACGACATTTCGTTCAAGTCTGGCGTCATTGTACTAGTGATTGAAGGAAATATTTGATGTTGATGTCCCCAAGTCATAAGACAAGATTGGGACTTCTAAGGTGGTCGTTGTATTCATTACAGGGGGATCTGTACTGACAGTTGTACTTCTAGTTAATTGGGGCTTCCACGTAAAGGCCTCATCCGTTGTACATTCAACGGTGACCACGGGCATTTGTTGAATGACAATTGCTGTGGACGATTGATTTTCAGTTTCCATTTTATGATGATTCTTAAGATGGCACACAAGATTCGCCTGTTGAACCCATCCCTTCCCACACTTTTCACATTTAAATGGTTTGACCCCAGAATGGATCCTCGTGTGCTGGACAAGATGTGAACTCCTCCGGAATGTTCTTCCGCACGAACTACACTGAAATGGGCGATTATCCGAGTGAACTACAGAATGCGTTAACAAATGTTTCTTTGTCGGGAACTGACGATGGCAGACATCACACTTGTAATTGGCAGCAGCTACCGTTGTACTTGTTGAATGCATCAATTTGTGGTGTTTCAATTGATGAGGAAATGCAAATGTTGAAGAGCACGTATCACACCCGTGTTTTCTTCGATTTGATGTATCATCATGCACTACTAAATGTCTTTGAAGTCCTCGACGGTGATTAAATGTCTTTCCGCACTTCTCACAGATGAGGGACTGGAGATTCAAGTGAGTTACCATGTGGGATTTAAAACTGGGCTTGGTTTTGAGAATTTTTGGGCACTGCTCACATGGGAATGATTGTTTTGGTTGAGGAGGGAGTTGTGGTTCTTCGGGTGTCGACGCAATTGGGGGGGAAGGCGGGTTTTCTGAGGGCGGAGGCTTAATGGCTGGAACGGAAGTGACTATGCAACTGAATGTTGTAATTGGACGAGATTTCCTTCGAAGGAGCAAAACAGCGTTCGGGTGAGGTTTGGGCGGATCTAGACATACATTTCGATATGACAATTATTTAAAAATATCATTATCGGACGCTAATGTGATGTACCTCCAATATAATTCCCTCTAGTTGCTTCAGCTAACGCTAATTCCAGTGCTAATTTCTCTTGCTTTTCCTTGCGTCGTTTCTTCGCTAATCTGGCAGGATTGGATACTGTCCGTTTCCTTCTCTTCTTTTTTAAAATTGGAGTTTTCTTAACATAAGAATTCTTAATAGTTCTTTTTGGTGTAGATTTGGCAGACATTTGGGTTAAGGGACTGTCCTCAGGGTTTACTTTACAATTAGAATTTAAGCTCTGGTAAGTTGAATAGATGTCATCTGGAAGGAAGC
>JAAXYW010002199.1:0-16540 GCA_036851895.1 Orthonychiurus folsomi
ATGAATAGTCTACTCGTGAAAAGTCAGACTTCTGATTAGTATTTGCAGGCTTTTTTAAAATTTCATCAGGATATTTAGATTTCAGTTCAAAATTCAAAAGGCAACACGGTTTTAACGGTCGCTGCAGTTTTTTTCTTTTCCTTTTTTGTGAAATGCTTATTTTGTAAAATTTACATTCTTTAGGACTAGCGTGCTTGAAACATCAACCCAAATTTTACTTAGATTTACTAACCATTGCAGTACATAAAGTAATCTAAGTTAATACTTGATGTGCTGGAGTTTTTTCAACCTGTTGTCCATTGAGATAATGAAAAGCATCATCTACAAAATAAAATATGATTTATAAAGCGGCGGCGGTGGCCCGAAGGAATGTTTTTTCAGACTGACTCGACCGATTCATTACCTACAGTACCCAATACGTGTACTAGAAGCCGAAGCCAATACATTTAAGAGCATTTCAAGTCATAAAGTTTTGGAGATTTGGACTCGTTACTTGCTCGTGCCGTGCTTCGCTGTGCTCTGAATTGTAATACGGTTCATGTCATTTTATGTTTGGGCACTGACGTGATATAAGGATGGGAGAAGACAAGCAAAGCCGGGTCGGTCTCTTCTTGAAACTCAATTTGTAATAAAGATTCGTCGGCAATCACCTTTGCTAAAATTACAAAGTGTTAGGCTCCAGTCACGTCCAGTGCTAATACGTGATGGTAATGAACTCTGAGAAGTGAGAAGGGAAAATTGGTTTTCTCCAATTGGATTTTAACACATATTTTGAGGAACTAAATTGTGAGATAATGCCAGCTCTAGTTTTCGTATTGATTGCACGCTACAAAACCAAAATTTACAAACTTAATTTATAATTTTATGTCAGAATATGTGTGAATTTATCATAGTAGCTAATCCACTGGATGCTGCTGGGATATTTCAAAACGTCTAACAACCCGTGAAACCAATTTATTGCAAAATCCTTTGAAACAACTTAGTAAATCGTTTGAGATGATGAACCAGTTTTGAGAGATAATAAACGTAGGACGAAGGCGCGACGTCTGAATCCCCAGTCAACAATGTAAATTCCAACTAATAATATTATTTTCCCACTTCAATCCCTTATTGCTGACGTGACAAAGTCAAGTCCTTCGTTGATCAGTAGTTTAGTTTTGCGTTGCATGCATACGACGAGACGATGCACAAGGAAACCATTGCATTTCTATGGCTGATTGTTGTCAGGCGTAGGCGGGGAGTGTGTGGGTTTAAAGTGTTCACTCCCTTCTTTCATTTCAATGAATTCAAATTCAACGGACAAAAACTCACGAACGAATAATCCCTCTTAGCCAATCCTTTGCAAATTATTTAGCTCCAACGTTATCCTGCCATTGCAATTCCAAGTCAGCTCAACCAAGGTAAATTGAATTTGAATGAACTCTTGACCCAATGCTAGGCAAATATACACAACAATGTTACTCTTTCATTCCCAATTATCACAACACATGGAAAGGGGGGATTTTAACAATGTCACCATTTACTTTTTATTTCCCCCCTGCCCATTCCTAATTCTACAAATGTGATAGTCATGAAAAATTTTAATGTTACCTGTCAATGGCGCCTGCTTGCCTGGAGTGATTGAATTTAATTAAGCGAAAGGAAACCACTCCGGAATGGAGTGCACTTCAGCAGCAGAATGACAACCCACGCCTAAATTAATATTCATGTACGTGGCGCATGGGCACATAATAAAATGATGTGAAATGACATTTATTGGTGGAATAGACCAAATATCATTATCCCAATTTCTTGTACGTCAAGAGACGTGGGAAGAGGTTTACACAACTGTCCAACAGAAAACAACTTAAAAGCAATAAAAAATAATCAAGAGGTTTTGTGTCCCCGCGCGGCCATTGCAAATAATACAAAGAAGTTGTTCGGATTTATTACATGGCCAATTCATATCTTTTCTTGATGAAATGTGTGACTTACCAATTGAGGGGACACACTTGTAGTAAGGAGCAATATAAAAAACGCATAAGTTCTTGATTCGAAATACCTTGTAATTTTATCAAGAAAACTGCCAACAATGCTAAGAGTGATGTGACAGGGATTGAAATTATGTCTTTGTTTTGAAACGAACTGAACTGTGGATCAATGAACAACAAAATTCAGACTGAAGTTACGAGGTTTCATTGAAATTTGTAGTGATCTTATTGCATAAGTGCAGCTTTGAAACTTATTTTACAAAACATTAAAATAATTACCCAAAGTGAATGCTTCAAACATTATTCTGAAAACAACCGTTCTTGCTTAGGCGCATGTACAGGTAAATGTACGTATCAGACATTCCTCCAGATTTAATGGCATTTCCCAATCAGCACCAACACCAACACTTAAAGTTGGATCGGAGCCATCCTCACCTGCACTAGATTCCACTCAAGTGTGTCGTGTCTTATTTGTTTTACGCAAGTGACCTTCCGCGTCGTCACCGCCTCCTTCCCTCTTTCAACTCCTACTTCAACACCATGTTTATTGATAAGAGATTTTTATGAAGCAAGGTGCATCTGTCTGATGGGTCCGGTTAATAAAACTTGGTGACCTCCCTCCAAAATAATTTTTTTCTTCTCCAGCCCCAGCCAACCATGAAATCACTCCCATATTTTCCTAGAAATGTTAATTGACTTAAGACAAGTAATTGTATTCGCCTCTGAAGAAGATGACGGTTTTACGACGATCGATCCCAAGACACTGCGCAATTTCCTCCTTGTAATAATATTTTACAACCTTCTAATCATTTACCTTTAATTTAAATTTATTTGTTTTCGATTGGGACAAATTGGTAAAACTGATCCTGTGGTTATTATGGTTGGCATTTGAAAAATTCTCACGTCATGCGTCGCGGGATTATATAACTGCAAACTGCTGTGAGATATTTGCCATTTGTATTTTTAGCATTTTGATTAGCACTTTAACATTTAAAACAATTAATGACCTTCGAAATAAATTGCATTTTATTTTTTCTTTACATAGTTTTTTGTTGAAATTGAACATCCATCCATTAGCAAGGGGATATGAATGATACGGTTGAATTGAAGTTGTCAGCGAGGAAGAAGAGATCAAGAGTGCGGACAGACAGGTATATTTGTATTCTTTGGGAACATGATGAATTGATGAATGGACCGAAATATCAGCCAATCCATCTATTGTTTCTCACGAAGATTATGAACCGTATGTAAATGGAAGGGATCCTTTCGCTGCCTTCTAAAAAATACCTCTACAAACAATAACTAACAATCAAATCTGAGCACAGCGTTGGTTTGAAAACTGGAACTGTGCTGTGCTGCTCCGATTCCTTGCTGTGTAATGAAATAAGGTCATAGGTTGTAAATTACATTGACCAAATGAAGATGATTTGATGGCCCCTGATGAGACCCCTCAACTAAGGACTCCTGGCTGGGAATCTAATCCAATCCAATAATGTATTCCCTTATTGTTACCAGAGATAAAAAACTGTACATTAAGCTCAAGATTAATAAGAGAAATTTTGAAGTCTGATTAAAAGCCCTCCCTGCAGAGCCTAAGAAAGACAATATGAATGAAAAACATTTAATAAAAATGTTATGAATTCTAAAAATTGTTGTAAAATTTTGAATATTTAAACATCTATTTTTATATAACGTCTATTTTCAACTGATCAGCTAACATGGCTTTAAAACGTACTCTTTCAAAAAGTGACTCGAATCGAATCCATGAACATTAAATCTAAAATTAAGTTAAAAATTTCAACAATTATGGCAAGGCTTTAAGTTTTAGTTTCCGTAAAGGTTAATTTTTAGTTATTTTTGTCAAAGGTCAGCCAGGTTAATCCATTTAAGATACAAACACTCACAAAAAACCGAAACCATCTCATGGGGAAAGGATTTGCTCTGGTTTTTTGTCTCCCGCCAGTACTGTTGTAGTATGCAAGGCTGACTGACTGTGCCATGTTAAGCTCACAGGGAAGCCCACAGGTAGGGTTTCTTAGGTGACCTCAAGGACTCCGTAATGGAGGCTTGGCGGGAGCTCAAATTTTATCGGGTGTGTCTTCCTAGTCATAACTTTGAAAATTGATGCGTGGGTCTTTGAGGAAAAGTCTTCAACAAAAAGATAAGAATAAGATGAAAGTATGTATGTATGTGCCTTGTTCGCTTCTTTTAATAGTATTGACAGGAGAAGAGTTTTAGATTAGCTGGGCCCACGCTGAAATAATTTAACATGATTGTCAGATCACTGCAGAAGTCCTCCTGAGTTCCTCTTGTCAATCAATTTAGTTAATTTGGTTCATGGCCCGGCAACTCTGCGTGCACCACTCCAAGTCTGATCTGTTATCTTCCGTTTTCATCAGAGCCTCATAAAAAATGAATGAAAAAAGGTACATATGTGAGTACGAAGTGGGAAAGATTTGATCAGAATCACCGTTGTCTCTGATTAAGCATTCAGCTGCATTCTTTCAAGAAAATCTATGAAATAAAGTAGTAGTGTCCAATTTCTTAACTCCGGCCAGTCTAGCAATGGGAAACCCTCAGGAAGGATTACACATAAATTTGTCTTCGTCACTGTCGTCCCCTTCCCACATTCATTGCTTAAGATTCTTGAATTACACGAATTCAATACGAATGAAGGAATTATCCCATGTGTCATGTACATATGTAAAGTGGCATACCATGAGCAACAGGAATTTCCCCAGCATGCGTTTTTACGTAAATAGGCAAAGCTACAGCTGCATAGCAAAGCAACTCTCACCTGTCAAAAAATCCTACACTTTATGAACAAGTTTTGTAGTATTTTGGCTAAAAATTTTAAAGAGGTTTAAGTGTTGCAGTCAACGGATATGTACATAAACACGTACGACACGACGTTCAGCTTCCTCGCCTACGTACGTCTAGTCTGAATCGTCCTCCCTCGATAATTTATGATCTGCATTTTCCTGTGTCTCATCCCTTGAAAAAATATTTTATTTGGTTTTGTGGTGGTGTGGGATATTGCCTTACCATTAAATGGGGTTCCCAAGTACATATTTACAACCTCAAAGTTGCCACCTACTTAAATTTCTGTTCCAGCCCCATGCAGCCAGCACCAAGGAAAGGTGCGCTTGAGCATTTATCGTGGGATAAATGTTGTATCATTTACTCCCATACACGCTTCAATGCACGCATTCATATCCATTATCCTGATTCCAAAGAGATAAGCCTCTACAATACCACCTCATTATGAGCTATCTTGTAACAATAGGGAGTTTACTCATTCGCAAGTATATCCGAATAGCACATAAGTCTCAAAGTATTTCATCTCCGTTTTGAGTCGGCGAGGATTTATAATTCCTTTGCATGTTAAATTCCATGCACTGGGACTACAAAGCTCTGACAGTTTATCATTTGTGGAAAATCGGATTATTCGCTTCGAGCTTATTGCAAATTGCAAACCCAATCGCGGCTGAAGGCAAGGCATGATTCGAAGTTATGCGAAAGTAAAAGTATACAGTCGACCCACTTGGGCAGTATTTCAAGACTTACTAAAATTAGAAGGCAACATCATCAAGTTTACTATGACTTGTCTTGAAATCCAGAAAATCTGACTAAGGATTTGTAAAGAAAACTGCATGGGTTCATGCCGTATCATTTTTCCCACTCCACCTGTCAGCGATTGACCATGCAGGTAAAATGTGTTAAATGAACTGTGGATGTTCTTGAAGAGATCCCCTGTTGAATAATATCATATTGAATTTGAATTGCAGAACAGAACATGATAAAATGATTTGAAATACTTTGCTAAGAGGAGTACAGAAAGGATGGATAAATTCCTTCCATGTATCTCACACAGTGTCAGTTGCAGTCCACTATGTTTTTCTTGTGAATCCTCTTGTTTGCTTGAGAGGAGGGTGGATGGATAGGATATCCTCTTCAAAGTCGGCATGACGAGACAAATTTCGGTTGACTTGTCTATCGGATATTTTCTCAACTGAATGAGCATAATGCGAATTTAATCCGTTGATTTGATGGAAGGTTGCAATGCACGCTATCGAGTACATCTGCCAACTACATTGCAATATTCAAAGGAAATATCAGCTATATTATCTGTCAAAACATACATAAATATATATTTTTGCAGCTTGAGCATCTATTTTCTCAGTCTAACTAAATATCAGCATAACTTTTAAATTTAATAATAATTGCTCCTTGGATTACAAATTTCAGGGCTTAACTCGTAGAAATTCCCGCCTCCTCAGGATTTGAATTTGTGGTCAACACAATATTGTATGCAAATTGTGTAACACCAACACCCCAAGTCCTAGTTTAAATATTGTGGTTGGCTGAAGGAGGCGGTAGGCGGTATTAAGGTGACTGCACGGCATGGGACCATATGCTCCTCACTGAGTTCCCCCGCGGAGTCCCCACCATCAGCTACACCAACACGCCTTGAGGTCAACTGTCGTGGGAATGCGAAAAAATCTTTTCCAACCGGTGCCATGGCATGGAGCTATTAATCCTCAAACCGTGCAATACTGGTGCTAGTCAAGAAAAACCTGAAGGTACGAATGAACGAGCCAAGTGCATTGTTGTAATAACCACCTCACTTAAACGCTTGTCTACTCTCCTCATCGTTTGAACAATAAACAATTACGGTATAAGTAAAGCCCTTTATTTATGAGTGATGATTCATAAACAAGGACGACGTTGCGTTCCCCTCCTTCGTTAGCGAGAAGTTATTTAAATACCCGAGACATTCACCAATTATCTGCTCAGCCAGGTGAAAACTGTATTTCATTTCATGACATTTGGTATATTCCATTGGGGAGTAATTTATGAAATGTTAGACACAAGAATATGCATTGGAGGTTTAAAGAACTAATTAATGTATATGTACCAGGAGGGATTTTGTGGATTTTGCAAATCGGTGAATGAGATTTGTGATGATAATGATCTTGGAATCCGGACTATTAAAATTAATCCGATTAAAACCCAAAGCCACAGTACTCACTCGGACTCGGATACAAAGGAAACGTAGCAGAAGAGTCAAATCTTAGAGTGGGAGTTAATTTGCATGCATAAACTTTTTGGCGTTAATGGTCTTGTAAACTTTTCCAGTCTTTAAACGATTGTTTCTTTTCCAGGGTAGGGTTGGCCAGAAAACTCTGTGGAATAATTAAACCATTTCTTAAAAGTTCTTTAATCCTCAAGAGTGCATTTAGTTTTGTTCATCCAACTTTTCGTGGAGGAACTTCACCAACACAAACTGATGTGTCTTAAGAGCCTTGCCGCAGCGCAGTTCAGTACAGAAGGAGAAACACTCTTCCCATCTACTTTACACAATGCCTTGAGTTCAAACAAAACTTAAGGAATTTTTTGCAGTTAAGGGAAATACAACTGAGCCTAAAGTTTTAATTTGAAGCTGTTTGATGTTGACGAGACCCGAATCTTGGGTTTTGTCAGAAGTCTGAATGCTTTCATCTTGACAAAAGCAACTACATTGCAAAATACGCTTTATACCGAAAACACAAAGAATAGAATCCGCAATTTGTTTTTACGATTTCATCCATGGAATTCAGTAAACAAATTCTTTATCTTCGGAAATAATATAAATGTGTTTTAATTTAAAGAACCAAAATCTCAAGTTTTTATTTTAAAAAATAG
This sequence comes from Orthonychiurus folsomi, assembly GCA_036851895.1. Classification (NCBI taxonomy): domain Eukaryota; kingdom Metazoa; phylum Arthropoda; class Collembola; order Poduromorpha; family Onychiuridae; genus Orthonychiurus; species Orthonychiurus folsomi. The sequence continues at coordinate 7,656 of JAAXYW010002199.1, forward strand.
GTTAGATTCCAGAGAAAGTAACACCCAATGTTTTCAGGATGTAGATACCGCTTGCAAAACCTATACTTGAATTCGTACAATGGAAGAAACACTTTGAGGTTACGATGTCTCAGCACAAACACAATGTTGTGGAAGTGCAAACATCCAGCCAGGCCTGCATTCGTCTTCCTTCAGAGGAAATGGATAGTCCCAAATTGACTTTACCCAATTTCTCACAAGTCAACTCAAGTCACACGTCCTTCGCAAAAAAAAGAAGTACACAGCCATCCACAAAACCTATTCATGCCGGCACACGTCTCGCCTAACAAGCAAATGCAACAAAGGGAAAAACAAATTTCCTAAAGAATACGCAAGTGTCAAGGCAAAAAAAAATCTCCTTCTGTGAAAATCGACTATGTATGTACAACAAAACAGCACACCGACTACTTCAATGTTTACAATATCAAACAATAGTAATGCCGTCAACGGAATACAAACGAAAGAACCAATCTTAGGTCGGGGATACGTCCTTTTCTCTCGGATTCTGGAAAGGAAAATAGTTTTTCTTTTAGGATCAATGAAATACATACAAACTGGGATTTTTGACCCAGGGATTTCCTGCTGCGGAGAGACGCTTTCGCCAGGGTCAGTTCTTTTTATTACAGGGCGACCCCGACTTGTAGCATAGAGTATTTGTTGTTGCTAAGATTAATTTCATTCAATTCAAATAGCATCTGGAATACGCGGTATTTTTAATATACAACCCACCTTACTTTTAGTGGGAGTGGGTAATACAAGCAGTAAAAAAATTTTGTCACAGAATAAAGTTGTGCGGAAATTGGAATGGGGACATAAGGTCTGACGGAAGTATGCAAAAATGGCTAAGAGTTGAAATGTCAGGTGCAGTTAAAAATATTATTTGCTCTCAACTTCTTCTGTGCAAAGTTGACATGTTTTGCCAGCACAAAGGATGCCAAAAGTATACAACCCAACTAAATATAATTGGCAAATCTGGTCTGAATTCTTTACTTGTCAAAACTTTAACTTAATGCCTCCGTCAAGGAAAAAGGAAACTTCTTTTGAAAACCCTTCTCAAATGTTTAAAACTTGTTCATTTCCGTCTCAGAATTGGCAACCATTCGACCTTCACACTTTTTCTTTAACAAAAACAGAATATTTTCTTCCATTCATCCGCTAAGTTTTATGCTTTCCATGCTTTAATTTGTTGGACTGAGAAATGTTAGGGCTGACGAGCAGGAAACAAGATGTAGTTGCGTTGCTTGGTTGTTTTGTGTGTACAATATTCTATTCAATCTTCATCTAGTTTACTTTCACTTTTGGAATTTGAATAAGCGGGAAAACTTCAGTCTAACTTTTTTGAGATGTTTGGATTTCTTAGAAATCTTTGAAATCCCTCCCTGCTGAGAAGGTCAAATACAAATAACACGATTTAAAAAATGTGATCCGCCACTACTGAATTCCGATGTTTCTTTAAAGGAAAGGTGATGGGCGTGGGTGGATAAAGTTTAAGGTTTGGAACTCCTGGGTAGTTTTAAAAATGTGATCCGCCACTACTGAATTCCGATGTTTCTTTAAAGGAAAGGTGATGGGCGTGGGTGGATAAAGTTTAAGATTTGGAACTCCTGGGTAGTTTTGAAAAGGAAAGAAACGAAAACAGTAATTGAATGGAAGTCGGTTTACCGACAAACAAACTCTACTCACTCATTTGAGGCAAAGTGATGGAGTCAGTTAAGATGAGTCGATGGTTGATGTCGAAATCACGAAGGAAGGAGGAAGCCGTTGTTAACCGGAGCGTGACATGGGCGGCACGCGACTAAAACCACGATTTTTCCTTCAATTGTCTTACCCTCATTAGCTACCAGCATGGGTGCTAAGGCAGGTAAGGCGAGCGGCTCCTTTTATTATGGCAGTGTGTGGGCAGTTGGTTAATGTTTGATTAATTTGATTTGAAAGTATCCTTCCCAGTCTACTGGAATGGATTTAATCAATTTCCGAATACGATTTATTGAATGCAATATTATATCGCAACAAAAGCATAGCATAACACTCATTTTTTTTAAAAAAAAGCGTCATCTAGAACTTTACATTCGGACTCATTAAGCAGATCTTTTTTTTTACAAGAAATTCAAATTTTGATTAGTTAAAAGCGTCATTAAAAAAATCTCCCAGTTTTCCATGAATTTTACCGCCAAAACAAGTCTCGTGGGAATTCTAATTCTTTTGAGTTAATCGGCGTCTACTAAAAGAATGACTGATAAAAACTACAACATCGCTCATTCAGCTCACTTAAGGTTCAGGTTCAAGAATGAAGCTTCAACCGAAGACATAATATAAACAAGATCGACCTTATATGAACTTTCTTACTCATACCCCTCTGCCCTTGTAAGGCTATCATGGACTTATACAGAAAACACTCACAAGTTTTGTCTTCCCTACGCCAAAATATATGGGACCTGCGAATTAAAACCCGTACGTACGTACGTAACTTGATGACCGATACTCAGGCCCAAGTGCAATGGAATTGCAGTAGCAGTGGGTCTTGAGATCACTTTTGTCATCCGCATGTCAAATCAAATTACCTTCCAAATCCATCCCATACCTTTTATCATCATAACCAAACGACCTATCCCATGGCAAGGTCTTCTGCTTCATCTTTTAAAAACATTCATCACCCAGGAAATTACTATGTATGAACTCATGGTGAACTTGATTATTTTGGCACCTCCGTAAAAATTAGCGTACGGACACATTTGTATGTAATTAGTGGGAAAACAATGCAAATGAATTATCATATTTCAGGAAACCATTAAGTTTCCACTTCACCTGAGTTAATGTTGTCAAATAATTAGTTGTTAGTATGTAATTAGTGGGAAAACAATGCAAATGAATTATCATATTTCAGGAAACCATTAAGTTTCCACTTCACCTGAGTTAATGTTGTCAAATAATTAGTTGCTTGCTTGCCACAATTACGCAAGATCGAGTCCGTGCCGCGTAAGTCGGAAAAGTCCTTGAATTCCTGCCAAGTAGAACGACTACTACCACAAGCTTCACAAAAAAAATGTCGACCTTTTATCATTTTTACATCTGAGGTGGCCAGACTTGCACATTAGAGGATCGTCTGCATAACTTACCTTCAATTAGTTACGGTGACCAATATTGTGAGGAATCAAAAAGCTCGTATTGTAGGTGGGAATGAAATAAGTAGTCTTAATTACTTATTTATGACACTCACAAGTCATCTACTTACAAATAATTAGTTGTTTGCTTGCCACAATTACGCAAGATCCAGTCCGTGCCGCGTAAGTCGGTAAAGTCCTTGAATTCCTGCCAAGTAGAACGACTACTATCACAAGCTTCACAAAAAAATGTCGACCTTTTATCATTTTTACATCTGAGGTGGCCAGACTTGCACATTAGAGGATCGTCTGCATAACTTACCTTCAATTAGTTACGGTGACCAATATTGTGAGGAATCATAAAGCTCGTATTGTAGGTGGGAATGAAATAAGTAGTCTTAATTACTTATTTATGACACTCACAAGTCATCTACTTTTCAACGGAATGGACTTACGGCGGCATGAATACAATGCAGTTAGACGACAATGTCGCCCTGTCCTCCTTTCAGACTCATAAAAATTCATAGCTTCTTGCCAGGTATTTTATATATGACAATTCAACAATTGCTGAGTTTTTTTTAACGTCTCGCTTCAATTTATCTACTGAATCTACTCCCACTCCTTACACACAGAGGGACATTTTTTATTATTAAAAGCAATGGGATTCCGCCTATTTTAGACACTTTGTCAGGTTGTGCGGTGCCGCACGCGGGTCGGTCTTTTCATTTCAAATCCGCTGACCATTTAAGATGTAAATAAAATTTTGACATTTTTCATTGTTGGAATAAATCGAGTTTGCTTTTTAGAAACTTGTTCAACTGCATTCTACTGTGACTGCGAGTAAAAGAAACTTAATTGATTTTCATTATTGAAAATCTGGGTGATTTTGCATTCAATTAAAAGGAGTCCGTCTCCACGTCGCATTATTGTGCGGTCAATCACTTCATTGCTACGGATTTCTGCCCGTCCCCTTCCATCGCCCATGATTTAAAAGGTCAGACTCAAAGGTCAGGAATTTGATAAGCTCAGATACGTGATGGTGGTCACCTTCCGTCTCACATTATTTATGACTCTTGGAACCATGCACATGCCAGACGTGGGGTTTATTAAGTTGAGGTATGTGAGAATGAAACTTGAGTGCGTCGCTTGAGTCTCTCTCAATTATGGAACAGGAGAAATCCACATTGTTCCCATGAATAGTTCGGAGTTTGTACACATATACACAAGGGACCGGACACAGATGTTATTTACGATGAAAATTCATGGGTTCACACCAGCATTTACCTTTTGCCACACACATTTAATAATCACCCTGGACGATTGTCACACCTAGTACAAGGAAGGGGGTTTCCTCACACTTTGGCATTATGTTTCATAGGCAAGATCCATTGTTGTTTGGCGGGCACCTTGGAGTTTCCGAGGTGCCGGCAGTTCATGCTCATTCAGAGTTGGAAGGATTTATTAGGATTTAACGAACCAAATTCCCATGCATGTACGTACGTACGTACGGATTTTGTAATAATAGTAATAATCCCACAAACCACACACGAACCAACGCGCGTCTATGGCCGGACAAGACGAAAGGCAATAATAGCTTGACTAAGCAAGTCAGACTGTATATTTACTACAGTCCTAACATTATGAGGAAAAAGCTAATACCTGGACTTGAGAGCAATTGACGTCATTTGAATTATACTAAATTTTGAATGGATTTCAAGAATTATGTGAGAGAGAGGTCACATTGAATTGAGACACGAGTAATAAAGCAATTATGACCCACTATAAAGACGTGAGTTTTGCGTAAAATAATTCAAAGCCTTATTTTAAACATTTTGAAAGATCAGTCCAAAGTGAAAATCCAAAGCCGCTTGATAAAAATTTAAGGCAAATTTGGTTAAAAATTAAAATTTTATCGGACAATGACAGGCACATACATGCCTTCCATCCAAGAACCAATGGCTAAAATAAATGCAGTTTTTATTATGAAAATACATTGAAAATATTTGTCTATGTATTTAGGAGTAAACCGGGTTTTTTTCCCCAATTGTACATAAAAGCCGCTTGCCGAATGCATATTCTCATTGGAGTAAAGTGTAGAAGTTTAACTGAATGGATTACGGTATTAAAGGTGAGAAAGTAGGTAATCCAGCTACTGCAAAAAGGAACACATCATCAAAACGTGACCCGTGACCCAAGTAGGATGTGCCGTCCATACAAGAATGGAATGCTATTTATAATACAAATGTTTGATGAGAAGAGAAGTGTTAGTTTATTATTACAACTTCGCCAGACCTCGTGTGTGAATACCAGAATACATAATACAGGATGGAATGGAAATACGTTCTCATAAAACAACTTATAAGCACACATCCCCATGTCGCGTAACGTTTAAGAATTGCTCATTCTGTGAGTGCGAGTCTCATTCGTGTCGGTCTGAACGAGGTATCACGGTTCACCCTTAAAATACGTAATAATAATAATTGACACGTACAAGTATTATGTGTCAGAACACAGGTAAGTAATAGGCTCTTATGTCATGGTGTTTTAATGCTTTACATGCGTTGAGGCGTTTATTGTTACTTCGGAGCTCCTCGAGGGAGGCTTCCTTGTTAAGATTTTCCGAGAGTGTAAATTTTTCGCTGGGTGGAATATAATTATGGTTATTCCTAGGGTGCTTCTGACAGGAATTAGAAATTCCCCCTTTTAAGTTATTCAGAGAATTGTTCAAGGTTAGAATGTTGAGAAAAGTTATGCTCATTCTTGTTATAAAACAACAGATTTTGATAATTTTAATGTACAAGTATTATTTGGATGAATTTATTTATGAGTTTATTTAAGAAAGTTAGGTCATTTGAATACTACACCTCGACTTCTCCATTGAAGATAATCCAATCCTCATTGGTATTCCCGAAAGGGCGCTGACATTTGACACATTTTACTTTACGAGCATATTAAACACTATACATAGCCACTGCACCGGAGCGAGTAGTCAAAGAAGAACGTCTTGACAAACTCCAATTCATTATTAGGTTAAACTAAATTGTGTACGACTCTGCGACGGAAAAGTATACCAGATTTAGGACTAATAAACATTATGCACTTAAGTAGAAATGTGCATTAAAAGTACACACAAACACAAGAACCAGGATGGAAATAAAAGTTCTGTTGAAATTTAGTATTCATTATAAGCTGTCACTAACATTCTACGACCCCAAACGATGCTTAAACCCTTCCGACACGTCCCACACATCACAGGGGCCATGTAGTTCACTATCTCTTTTAAATTTTGAGATAAATATCATTTACTAGGATCCTTCATGAGAATATTTGATTCATAGATTCACTCTCTGAATGCAAATTACCCATACGAAGGAATCCATTCCTCCGTCTCCTATATCCTCCACTCTCAGGAATGACTCCCTGGTTTGCCATCATAATCGTAATCGGATATTGACACTACCAAGTCCACTGCCCAGCCCACTGAAGCCCAGTTTATTTGCAAGTATTAAACATTATTTTTTGCATATGATTTTTTATACTATAGTGTCCGTCCATCTGACTGAATACATTCAGGACTTAAGTTGATTTTTTTCTTAGCCGGTGCTGGTGCGGGTGCGAAGCATTACTCTTCATTACTCACCACCAGGAGCGAAGGGGAAAGAATGCAAGGGTTCGGATCCAAAGGAATGTCTGTCATTTGATCATTTAGAGGACGGACGGTGTAAGATAACTAACTAGGATGGACGACAGGAGGAAGAAGGGGAATGTTGGATGGAAATGATATTTATGAATGGTAATGAATCTTCATGTTTCAAATGAGTGAGTGCTTGGCTGCTTGGCTGGTATAGCTACTTGATTCTTCAATATGATAAGCCTCACCATTCTCCTAATCAACTCCGTGATCTTCTGATCAATGAGTTACAGTCGTCACATACAATCACAAACCATCCATTCCATGATCATTCAAGGGAAAGTTTGCCAGGGATGAAGAGGTTTTGTTGTTAACGTAATTTCTCCACTCCTGTGCGTCAACTTCAACGAATAACCTCGCATAAAGAGCAACAAATAACTCAAATAACAAAACTACTTGTTTCTAACTAATTTTTCAATAGCAAAATCATAAATATGAAATTTAATCAAACGTTGGAATACATTCATCAGAGCCCTATTCTTAACCCAGCATCCCTGATGCAAATACACTGGTATCCAGAAATTGGAGATTCAGAACCTACAAGGTGGACTACTTTGTTCTTAAATATCAAAATCCTAATTTATCTAGACGCAAATATAATTTACAAAAAACCCGAATTCTTATGCATGCAGTCAAGCCCCATGAGGAAATCTTCACTTAGGATCCATTGCCAAGGATTTCTCAAATCCTTGGTTTGAGATTTCATCCAAACTCTTCGCCAATGGAACCAAATAAAATTTCAGTGCAGCTACTGTCATTCAAATTTAAAATATAGTCCAGCCTACTGCTTTGCGGCTAACATTCATTGGTATGTACATATAACATAATATTTGACTGAAATTAAGGATTTATTTTTAATCTTCTCTTTTAAATAGTTAATTACGCTTTGCTCTAAGCACTTCTGACCTCGTGATCGCGCGTGTGTAGAGGACTTTGTATATCATACAATGTTTTCTGACTCACAAAACAAGTTTTCCCCCACGATAGGAATGTCCTTTGAAAACTTTCGATTGGGTATCATGATTGTTTTATTAAATTATAATAATATTCCTGTTCCACTCCACTACCACTGCTACACCACCACCGCACTCCCTCAATCCACGAGTTGAATCTATAAAATACAAAAGCGCGAGTTTTATACATTGTATGACTCCACTGGAAAGTGGAGATTTGCCAAGGTACAAGATCCAGCGAAGACGAAGACGGTGAAAAGACAAGACACTCTGTCACTCACTACCTCCTTGGTTCAAGTGCTCCGTCAGCTTTGCCCCCAGTTCAGTTCATCATCTTATTATGATTTTGATGATGTGGTTGGTCCGTTCATGATCAAAATGATAGTTGTTCCGTTAAATGAATTTGATCACGTTTCACGAGACGACGACATCAACTCCAGTTTTTATTTCGTCTCAACCACCCCTTTGATTTGTCACTTTGAAATCCAAGGCTCAAGGCCAAAGACATGCGTTTAGAAGTTGGTTGGAAATCTAGGTTTAATTACATTGTAATTTTGGTTGATTTATTCGAATTGTAATGTGCAGTTTTGCAAGCATCCATTAAAATCCAGTGATAAAACCTACAGAATTGGTTTATAGCGAAACCAAAGAGTTGCTTCTCCTTAACCCCTTTGTACCTTGTGCACATGTATTTTGTTATTCATTGGAATAGGATGATTTGATGTGTTAATGTACTTGAGGAAAGTGCAAATAACAAGCAAAAAATAAAACAGAGGACGACCAACCGCAGTCAATCCATCGTCGCGCTAACCATGATGTTGCCTCAAGTACAGAGTGCAGTCACAAGGCCCATCGTTCAAAAAAATGGAAGTTGTTGGAGAGTTTTTTGAATAACCCTTTAGTTCCCTTTACCCATCGTCGTCCCTTCAACTTCTCATCTCCTCTATCCATTTCGTGTAAAACTTTTCCAAGGATTGAGTTGTATGTAATGAAGTCATGCTTAAAAAATGGAATTAATCAAAGTTGAAACAGAGGAGTAGTCAGTTAAGTTCGGAGGAGTGCAACGGACGCAAATGGACGTCTTCATCACTCGACCATTTATCAGCAAGCCCTCAAGGATTA
>JAAXYW010002200.1:0-16535 GCA_036851895.1 Orthonychiurus folsomi
GTATTAATTCCGCATGCATGGGAATGGATGGACTCGCAGTCGCAACCGCATGCATTGAATGCACCCGTCCGCGTCCGCAGAGAATGTTCTGGAAGTCCACACCAGGCCATGCAATCCAATGCTGAGTAAGGGAAGTGGTGGGGAGTGACGTCACATGGAAACTTCTAGACTTCGCCGGGTCTTCGCCTGCACCCAGCCAACCATCCCTCTCTTTCATTCCTGTCCATCCGACCACTCGCACGTACAAGCGAATTGTCCTCCTCCAAAATTAAATTTTATTCCAAATCCCACTACTACAGTGATCAGTGAAACATCATTCTACAAAAGGTGAGGATACGGATTTTTGATTTTATTGAGAGAAAAAACCAGGATTTTCAGTTGTAGTCAGTCGTAGGAAGTTGAGCCAAGGCACGCTACACCACGCGGCTGGGGTTTAGAATTTTGGCTTGGGCGTCTTTTCCCTTTCCGGGTTTGAATTTAATTTATAAGGAGATTTAGCGGCTGGGGCTATGCTTGGTCACTGGACCGAAGAGTGTTTTTGTGGATATTGAGAGGATTTAGATTAATAATTTGACATAAAATCATTAAAATCGATTAATTGGATGGCGGCGGTGATGGTGATACGTGGATGGCATTAGGTATTGGGTAGCGCCATGCCTGGGAACGCGGTGTGGTAGATTGGCTTGGCTTGGGCTCCTGTGTTTGATCTCCAGGAGGTTAATAGATTGTGTATTTTGGAATATTTAGATTATAATACAAAATGGCGGCAAAAGCACCAGCAATTGGTATTGATTTGGGGACTACTTACTCCTGCGTCGGCGTTTTTCAACATGGAAAAGTTGAAATCATTGCCAACGACCAGGGTAATCGTACGACACCAAGTTATGTTGCGTTTACGGACACGGAGCGTCTCATCGGTGATGCGGCCAAGAATCAAGTTGCCATGAATCCATCAAATACCATCTTCGGTTAGTGATCCCATTAATATCATGCACTATTATTTTTTGTACTACTACTAGGAAGAAATTTGAACAAGGTGTGAGCAAATTTCAATTTGTGTTTAAATTTTAGATGCAAAACGTTTGATTGGTCGCAAATTTGAGGACCAGACTGTGCAAGCTGACATGAAGCATTGGCCATTTGAAGTTATCAGCGACGGTGGCAAGCCGAAACTTCAAGTCGACTACAAAGGAGAGAAGAAGTCATTCTTTCCAGAAGAAGTATCGTCAATGGTCCTAACCAAGATGAAGGAAACTGCTGAGGCTTATTTGGGAAAAACTGTCACAGATGCTGTCATTACGGTACCGGCTTACTTCAATGATTCTCAACGTCAGGCTACCAAGGATTCTGGAACAATCGCCGGACTCAATGTTTTGAGAATCATTAACGAACCAACTGCAGCTGCTATTGCGTATGGGCTGGATAAGAAGGTAGTTGTACTTTATCCTGAGCCGAAGAGTGTTTCAATAGTCATATATTGAAACACTTTCTTTCTTTGACTATGGGGAACACTCTAATTCGGTATACTAGCCGTAGATTGCAAATTAATTGGGTATGTTGAATTTTCCAGGGAAAAGGTGAACGCAACGTTCTTATTTTCGATCTTGGGGGCGGTACCTTCGATGTCTCAATTTTGACCATTGAAGATGGAATTTTCGAAGTCAAGTCTACAGCTGGAGACAACCCATTTGGGAGGAGAGGATTTTGACAACCGAATGGTGACGCATTTTGTCCAAGAATTCAAACGAAAATACAAAAAGGACTTGCAAACCAACAAGCGCGCCTTGAGACGTCTGCGAACTGCCTGTGAGAGAGCAAAGAGAACTCTTTCTAGCTCTACTCAAGCATCTATTGAAATCGATTCATTGTTCGACGGTATTGATTTCTACACATCAATTACCCGTGCTCGCTTCGAAGAGCTCAATGCTGATTTGTTCCGTGGCACTCTGGAGCCAGTTGAGAAGGTAGTTGAAATATATATTTTAAATTTGTTGGAATGAAAAAATCCAAACATTAACATTTTAACTTTAACCAATTACGGTATTAATTTCTAGTCAATCCGTGACGCGAAAATGGACAAAGCACAAATTCACGACATTGTTCTCGTCGGAGGTTCAACCCGTATTCCCAAGATTCAAAAACTTCTTCAAGATTTCTTTAACGGAAAGGAATTGAACAAATCCATCAATCCTGATGAAGCTGTCGCCTATGGAGCTGCAGTACAGGCTGCCATTCTTCACGGAGATAAGTCTGAAGAAGTGCAAGACTTGTTGCTTCTCGATGTCACACCTTTGAGCTTGGGTATTGAAACAGCTGGAGGTGTAATGACCACACTCATCAAGAGGAATACCACCATTCCCACAAAACAAACTCAAACCTTCACTACCTACTCTGATAATCAACCAGGTGTATTGATTCAGGTTAGTCAAGTTTTTATAATCTAAATGCATCATAAATTGTCATTTTCTCCAATAAGTTTGTCTTTTTCTAAATGAGCGTTTTTTTCTGGTTTAGGTATTTGAAGGTGAACGAGCCATGACAAAGGATAACAATTTGCTCGGTAAATTCGAATTGACTGGTATTCCACCGGCGCCTCGTGGTGTTCCACAAATTGAAGTTACATTTGATATTGATGCCAACGGTATTCTGAATGTAACTGCTATTGAGAAGTCGACAGGCAAAGAAAACAAAATTACTATTACAAACGACAAGGGACGACTTACTAAAGAAGAAATTGAGCGCATGGTTAACGAAGCTGAGAAGTACAAGGTTGATGACGACAAACAAAAGGACAGAGTCGCAGCAAAGAACAGCTTGGAAAGTTACTGTTTTAACATGAAGAGCACAGTAGAAGACGAGAAGGTTAAAGATAAAATTCCTGGTAAGTTCAGTTTTACGCATTTTGTTGAGCTTGAGAATGCGAATCCGGAAATTCATATTGTACTGTTTCGTTTTCCAGAGACCGATCGTAAAGTTGTCATGGACAAGTGCAACGACATCATTCGCTGGCTAGACGCTAATCAACTGGCTGAGAAGGAAGAATTTGAGGACAAACAAAAGGAATTGGAAAAAGTTTGCAATCCAATTATTTCAAAGATGTACGCCGGTGGAGTTCCTCCAGGTGGTCCCGGTGGCCCTGGTGGGTTCCCAGGTGCTCCAGGCGGAGCCCCAGGAGCAGGAGCTGGTGCAGGAGGCGCAGGACCTACTATTGAGGAAGTCGATTAAGACGTTCGGTTCAAACATAAACACTAGATAATTAAAAACTGATCTTTATATAATCTGTAATCCTTAGATAAAGCTAGGTAGAGTAGGAGGATGAACAAAAAAATCTTAATGGTACAACGTGCATCCCTGTTTCACCATTCGGCACAAATTTTCTAAATTAATTTTGTTTATATAGATTTCAATTAAAAAAATCTCCCGAGTGAGAACCTTCGTACTAATTTTGCAGTAATATCTTAAACTTTATTGTCTGAGCCGACTGTGCACCAAATGAAAAAAAAAGATCAAGAGCTAGGCCGAACGTAGGGTATATTGAAAATGCTGACTATTTCAATTTTTTTATGTGACCAGTATTTTTGTTCTTTGAATTCTAGAGTTCTAATTCCATTGAAAACACTCACCATTGTATGTCCTGGGGTTGTTTTGTGGCCGATTGTAAAAATATGCTATGCATATTAACATTGTGAGGTTATTTAATACGAATGGAGGGTCTTGAATAAAATGCGTAAAAATAATACTGGGTTTGTTTTTTCTGCATGTGTCATTAACAATACTAGATCTGGTTTAGAGCATTCCTCTTCAGCTTGTAATTCTAAAGTCTCCCAGTCGGCAAATCAAAAGAAATAGTATTTGCTGGTTCTGGAGGGAGCATGTTTAGAGTACGAAACAGGAAATTGCGGCTTCTATTGGGATCACAAGTTCTACTCTTTACGATCTGCGTCATTCCAAAAACCTCAGGGGGGAGGAATTAACGAATAAGATTTCGCCCTTACGTTTAGAATTCTAGAAGAGCGACTGCAGAATGAACTTTTCAAGAAGTCTTCGGATTTCCAAACTTCCCAATCGGTATCGAAAATGAGTCAAAACGGAAGTAATGTAATCAGGTGCAGTTGAGGGATGAATCCGAGTCGTACAATGCAGATGCAAAATAATTAATATTATCACACTCAAGAATATTTTATTATTTGAATATATTATAATTACAACTAATTCCGTTTGGTACACTTAGCACGTACAAGATGATGAAGCCACGTTAATCTTTTAGACTACCTTGAAGAGATCAATTAAACAACGGAGGTCCATACATTTTACAATTTCAACAGCAAGTGGGTCCGATTCTGTGCTTAAATCAAGGAATTCCAAACCTGCCTCTTATTGAATTTGAGGATTTCCCATCTCATTCTCATGGCACAGAAATTTCAAGTGAACTAAAAGTACACGAATCAACGACGGTATGCTACCTAACCTACCAATATCAAATCCTGTTAAGTTCTTGGCCATTTTCAAGTTTTCAAATGGAACGGCGTATTTGGGATATAACAAAACAATCGCTATAAAATCACAGCAGACGAGACGAACACCGCAAAAGAATAACATTCGGGAACAATTACCTAGCAAATTACTAAGAATGGGAAAATCAGGGAACATTGGTGAAAGCGCGTTTGATTGTGGCACAGAAGACTTTCACCTTTTTACGCTCCGCAAATTGCACAATACGACCGACTAATACAGGATCTTCTCAAATATTTCTATAATAATCTTCATATAATTTACGAATTTCAGCAAAAACATAGCCTCGCGATTACCGAAACCTCCAGGATCCCCCCTGAATCAAGCAAGCAGCTGCAATAACAATAAAATCAAACCAGGGCTGGACAGGAAGATAAAATTCTGCTTTGACGGCAAAAATCAAAAGAATTTGAACCAATAACAACGGAAAGAAATGGGAGCTTAAAGTACACGCGTGATTCGTGATTCCACACAGAAGAATTTTGTGACGTTTCCATCCGGTATATATTTTGTGGTGTTCTTTTCATCCACGTTAGCAAAGGGAGTGGCATTGGGCTGGATGCATGAGGCCTTGTCTAAGAAATTTATTACGCATTAGATGTTTTCAAAATAAAAATAAATTTCATAGGAGTTGAGTTGTCACCTACCTGAAACATTTTTTCAAGCACTCCGGACTCCTCTTCATCAGTTGATAGTAAGAAGACGAACCCTCAACGTTTCCTTCAAATTATAATCAATTTACTGATCGTTTTTGGACTAATTGAGCCCCGTATTTAATTTGCAAGAAAATATTACATCATGCATGACAGGGAGAGAAAACTCTGGAGTGTTCCACTCCATTCTCATCACAAGGAGAAAATAAATCGATATTTTTATTATTACCTGGGAATTGAGGGAGAAGTCTGTTGTGGCCAAACTTAAACCGCGGATGAAAGTTCCTGGCTGTAAATCCTCTCTCGTCGTGAACTTTGCTTGTGTCAACTACCAAATCCCACTGGTCATTCCGTCCCTGTCTTCGTCCGTTCCATGGATTTGTATCCAAATCCTTAAAAAAATGAGTCCAAGCAAAAGAATCAAAGAAGAGAAATTTGGATGAAATTGGGGGCATAGGCTCGTGTCCGTTTGGTTGACTTACATAACGTACGTTCGGGCTGTTAAGGAGAATCGCCGCTTTTGCTAAATTCATTTGACTCTGACGACGTCCATCCTCATAATTGGATTCCAGCTTTCGACCACCGCTGCCGTTGACCTGATTATTCAAGCTAGACTCTTTTTCATTATCATTTTCACTGGAGGCTATGAATTTGTTTTCAAAGGATTCGTCCCGCTCGGGTAAATGACTCAAAATTCCAGAGGACAGTGATCCCTTCCAAACATCTCCGCTAACACGTGGACTTTCATTCTCAAGTTCTTCATCAGCACTTGTTGAAATGAATTTGTGACTGGGTGCACATAAGGATTCTGGAAATATCAAATTTTTCATTAAAAACCAATAAGTCAGAATGTGAAGTCAGCGTTGCTTAATTCATAAACCGTAGCTTTGAACGAAATACATTTGAGCTAGGTCGTCACTTATTTTTTAATTTTAAGAAAGCGGAAATGATCTCGAATCTATCTTCCGGCTTGGATTATTATGTAATGACATTTGAATTTCCTATAGTTAGCAAAACGCGTGGGCTGATCAAAGTATTAGAATTGAAATATACAACCAAAATACTAAATATGCGCAGAAAATTAAATGAGAAACAAATTTTTTATGAGTCAAAGTCAAGTTTGACGTCAGCATCAGACCCAGCACCACGCTACATTATTTGTTTCTGCTAGCATGGCCGGAGTTACTTGACTTATAAAGCGTGGGAGTAGAAGTAGCATTTTGCTAAGCCATCACAATTTGTAATTGGAATATTGATTTAAATAAAAATCCTAACGATGATGCTACTGGCCGTATCTTGAGGAAGCTTTTAGTGAATGAACAAATCGATCCGCTGGCTTTAAAATTTGATACATTGTTTCAACTTTGAAATGAAATAAAAACACACTATGGATTTTATGCTACAGCTTTTGTTCCCGAAGAAAAAGTAACAAAATATTGAAAGTTCATCCTATCAGTACCGTTTGAGCAGTGTCCGCCTGCTTAAAAATTGTGTTAAGCAAATATGTTACAAACTTGTCTCCCATATGTGTGACCCTTTAGTGTCACTTTCTTAGATTAAAAGCGTTTCTGGACAATTTCAGGTTCGTGAAACGCTCATTTTCAAACATTTTGACCGAGAAACACGGAAGCTACTACGCAAATTGTGCAAAGGCAGAGTTGCGATTAATTTAAATTGAAAACGCGAACACTAAATAATTAATGAATGAACATAGAAGCTTTTCAATTCAGCCCGCCTACCCCAGGCAGGAAAGTATTTGAAGCGTAGTGTAGGTACTAAAATAGTAAATTTCACCCACCACCACCACGTAAAGACGTGAATTCCCAGTGGGGCACAAAAACTTAGTAATTTGTTCCTTTCTGGAAGTCGTCCTTTGCCTCAAGTTTACAAACAGATCTTGATTTACACAAATTCTAAATCCTACGTCATGTTCAATCAGCGCGTAATCCTTTGAGATTGTTACTTTACATTGTTCCCGTCTAGGCAATAGCAAAGCAGAGTTTGGAATTTTGGATGAGTTAACTGAACGGAATTCCTTCGTCCGAATTTTTGTAATTGATTTCTCGGCTATCCTTAACAAATTGGTGTGCAGTCAGTCAAACCACTCGCATTCGGTTCAGTTCAGACCAGGAATGTTCGCCCACGCCCCACGCCACGCTTTGCTTTCATTCACCAAGAAAAGTCTTGGTTCCGAACATCAAAAATGGTAACAAAAGATAGATGTAGTAAACTCAATACTAACCGTAATTGTGATACCTCCGGTATTTGCTACACTTGTACTATTTTTATACTTTATATTCGATGGAATCGTACAAAATACCCAATCAATCAAATCAACTTCAACCCAGGTTTCCAACTTTCTATTGTTAATTCTTCAAGCCTTCTTGCGTATTATATTCAAAATATAGTAGTGTGCCAATCTTGGCTTTAAAGCCTCTTGCGGTCCATAACTAGCAGTAAGATATTCTATAATATTAATAACCCTCCTTTCAGCGAAGGGTGTTTTACATCAATTATTGCTGTTTGATTCGTGCTTCCGGTATTGTTTAAACATTTCGCGGTCCATGAATAGATTCAACCGGAAATGAATGCTTTCGAGATCAGTACAACTAGAAATTTAAATTAAAGTGTGTTTATTGCAACTTGTTCACCCTATTTCATTACAACGAAACCTGTTGCGCTACTTCACTTCCTGGAAAAGAGAATTTATTTAGCCAGCCGTAAATTGGCGAGTAACCGAAGCCTCGTAAAAGTAACCAAGCATACGCCTACGCCATCAACCTCCAAAACTCAACCAAAGCCCAAAGTCAAACTCTTAACAAACAATCATTCATAAAGAATAGCTAGGGAATAAAACAGTTCACCAGGCTGGTTACACCCGCGAATACCCGAACTTTCTACAACTGTCGATGAAAGTCTTGGCCAAAGCAATCCAATATTGGCATTTGCTACAATTGAGATGAAGCAGATATGTATAGAGATTTTCCTCCCACGTAAACTGCTTTCTCCTTACTGCAATATGAAAGCATCAATCCATTCATTTGTCTATCTCCAGAAAGGTATGTCATAGCATAGCATAGCCAGTTATACAGATACACATCAGTCGTGACAAAGCTTGAGTTTGTCTCACCTTAACAAAGGCGACAAATGGTCAAAGAATCACGTTATAAGAAAGTTAGTCGACAACTTCCTTCAAATATGGTTTCTTTAAATGTGAACAACCGTGCCAAATACTAATTTCTCCAGGATTTCTACCAGCCCACCAGAAAATGCGTCAGTAACCCCAAGCTCTGCGTATACAAACATTTCTTTTTGTTGCAAATAGAAGCCTCCGCTTCCGATGCAATAGAACACAGGACTGTACTGACGCACTTGAATCTAATTTTTTCATCAACGCAGCCGACGCACAAGGTGATACCCTTGACTAAAAGTGATGTACACCTAGGGCTTTACGAAAAGGATTTGCATGTCTAGAAAGGATACTACGTGAGTCGTAAATGTGTTAGAATTGGATTTTATTTCTGTCGGATAAATGGATAAGTTTGCTTGACCTACCTTCCCGCCCCCATGTACTTGTAGTGTAATTATGGCAAGGATTCAATCAAGTCGTGGTACTTTTCCTTGAGTTTTGTATTGTTAATAGTCCAATTTAGTAGATTGGGTGTACGACGGATTATTTCGACGGATTTTTATTATTCCTAATCAAGTCTCCACTACAGAAAAGCTAATTCCAAGTAAACCCACTTAACTGTATTGTATTATGCGTGCATGGGATTCATTACAGGTTGTAAAACAGAGAGCGAACTACGTAACGCGCAACTAATTTGTACTTCTGCATACATACATACAATACGTCGTTGCATACAATATGCCATTCGCTTTCGTAGTTTTATTAATGTAACAATCCAATGCAATATTTCTCAGATTGAGAAAAAGCTCCTCCGCATTTCCTTTCATTATTAGCATCAGACCGCTTAACATGCACAATTTCTATGAATACATTTAACTTGAATTTAAGGATGTTTAGTTTATAACAAATATGCGTGCGTCAAAACCTTTTAAAAATATTTGGTTTCCGAAACGATTCGCCGTCGTTCATAAAATTTTCAAATGACTCATGTTCTGAAGAACGAAGAATAGGAAGCTAAATCCATCCCAGCATTTAGAATGTTATTTTGGCTCTTCGCCTTTCCGTCGTAGTTTGCGTAGATAGCCCACATGCACACACTACATATTCAGTACACTTATCCCAAATGCGAATTCCATTTCCTTTTGGGAGCGGTTTCTGAATAAAAATCCCTGAGAGGAAAAGGAAAGTTTGTAAATTTTGCAATGAGCAATGAAAAGAAAGTTAGGGGCAGGCGAAGGAAATTTAGAAACAGCCAATGCAATTTGGGGTTCCGGAACGAACAAATGCAAAGAAAAACTTTGAACCCTTTACCAGCAACCTGCAATACTACACATTCCGTTACAATCAAAACAATTTTGATGTGGGCAATTTGTTTAGCCTGTTTTGTCCAGCCCAGCTACTGTTGCACTAATGTGATGTATTGCGTGTGACTTGGGATAATTCAAATTGCAAGCTACGAATTCTTCTCAAATTGTTAGCTGCATTTACTGATACGGCAAAAGTCCCAAGGAATGGACTTCCTAAAGTAATTCTGAAGTGCGGTCTAACTCATAATAAAAATGCTGGCTCGGTTTCAGCTCTATTAGAGACGTTAACCCAATAGCAGAGACGAGCTTTAAGAAAAGAAACATTTGCCACAATAGAAATGGTTTGCAATGCTTAGCTGGAGTAAAGAAAACTTAACTTCCCGGAGAAGCGCTTTCTCTGACCTCACATCGCACAGAATAATTTTGGTCAAGCAGCCAGTCCAACTCTTAAACAAATTGTATGCTTGGAGTCCCCAAGGCCCAAGAAAACTAAAGTGGTTTTTAGGAGGAGTGGAGTGCTTCTTAAAGGATTACACACCCCAAAAATAGCATTTTCATGTATCCACCTTCAACACAAGACGCAAACATATCTCCCCCCTTTATCCGTCCGGAATTTATTTATCTTGGCCAATTTTGTTAAGCAATAACTTGGAAGTACAATGGCCAGCACACTACACTGCAAGGATTTGGCAGGTGCTATTTTGTAATGTTGGAATTAGCACAAGACGACGCAAACGTTATAATATTATGTTGGTTGGGTCAACCACCCCGTATGCCTGTAGCATATGTATAATTGCGAATGTTATAATGCTTATGACTTTCCAGGGTTTTCTAATTCAAATGCGGAATATTTGAAAGACTTTTCAAGAGATTTGTTATATTTCAGGTTTGACTGCTTGTTTTGTCACAAATGGTCAGTTGACTGTCAAATTATTGATTTTAAGTTAATGACATTATGCATGTTTGAAGCAAGGCTAGTGATGCTAACACAGGAAACAGTAAATTATATACCAGTCCATCAAGAAAAGTCTGTGGTGTGAAGGTTTGATGAATACTAACAAATTTTTGTTGAAAATGTAAAAAATATTTGATGAGTGTGGATTAATTAACTTGAGTGCAAAATGATTAATATTCTGTAATTCCCTGTCTAACAACGTCAGCAATCTTTATGGGCTGTGTTATTTTTGACATTAAATCAAGAGATAATCACGCAATCCCCATTAAACCAAATTAAATTTTTCTTCAAGAGGAAACTGTGAATTTGGGCATCAATTCCAAAACGCATTTCAAAGGACTACGAGACTAGGCATGAGCCGAATCGAAATTAGTTATTCGTATTTTTACACATCCAGCTGGTTCTGTTTGAATCCAAGTACAAGCCACAATTATATATACTATTAAGTATAACACACGGCAGAAAACAACTCAAATAAAGTTTTTCTTATCGTATGAGTCAACTCCCACCGAAAAATTAATAAGACTTGCTATGGTAAAGGAGATGTGCATGAAAAATTACAGATGTGAAAAATTAGCAAATGTAAAAATGAATTGTAAGCTAAATGGAAAACATAAAATTTAGTTGAGCTAAATACTGTATTGACCTCTCTCTCTCTCTCTCTCGGAACTGTTTACCTGCAAATTTATTACTACTCAATTTGCTACGATAAATCAGATTGCTTTCAGAATGTAGGGCAATTCGACAGGGTTAATACAAAAAAATGTTTAACTTATTCTGACATGAGGAGAATAAAGCACAAGGCTACTGAGTGACCAAGATCAAACATTTCGGATTTTTTTCCATAAGTTCCATGCTGCTCCAAAAATCCTCCAAAACAGAATCATGGCTCATCACTAATGCAAGCAAAACTCTATTCCTTCGCTGCAAAATCAAACAAAAAATGCAAAGATTCAAAGAGTCTCAATACCGAAAGAATCTCAATACCACTTTAAATCCAGATTTTTGAGGATTATGCAAGTTGCAAGATTTGTTATAAATAATACATGAAATGACTTTAACTTCAAACTAATACACAAATTTTTGACAAAATGCACAGATTGTGAGATTACTAAATAATAAATGAAATGACAGAAAACAAACAGCCCGAAAAACGCCAAAACGTACATTTCCATTTTGAATAAAATACANGAAAAACGCCAAAACGTACATTTCCATTTTGAATAAAATACACACGCATCTCCTGCCCACGTCGGAGTTGAATTCCCAGAAGCACATTGACTTAAACACCCACCCACCCGACCCCTCCGATTAAATTGTTCGGATAAAAAATATGTATTTGTGCAACTTAAACGGTCTCCATCCAAAAACGCTAATAGGTTAACTTAATCGATGTGACCTTTCATTTATTACACCAAGTAATAATAAAATGTAAACCAAGCGCCCGTATTCATTTATCAATTAGATTAGCATTTCCATCCGGATATTAACTCTTTGGCTGTGTTGGCTTAAAATGTCTCAGAAATGGATTAAAATGGGCTTACGGAGTTGAGCCCATTTGCAGGGCGGGAGCTTGAGGATACATTAACCACGCGTCTTCATTTTACCATGTAAAGCAATCAACCCTTAGACACAACCCATCCTACATGCTATCCTACACAAAACAACCCGAAGGAAACAGTTAACCTAATGAATTACCTGAGATGTTGAAAAGGAATAAAAATCCTACAGCCACGTAAGGTAAGTAGTGCATCTCCGACCAAAATTGCTTGGATTCCACGGTTCCTTTTTTCTCTTGTAAATTTTTTTCTCCTTTTTGCTTTCGCGGCGGGTGAGAAGCTGCTGGTTTCTTTTTCACTTGGATTCACACTGCGTACTTGGGATTCGTCGACAGAACAGAACCTGCGGGGAAATAAAAAGAGGAAACAACATGTAAAGTGAACTGACGGCAACTCAAGCTATGATGCATGCTCATCTTTTACTTTTTCACAATCAAATTGTGGCATTCCTCATGACACGTGTGGATAAATAAAAATTTAAAGCTCTGCCCCAGTCCCAGGATATATTTATTTCAGTTATTAATGGACGGGATCCTCCTTCATCCCGCATGCTCGGCTCGGATGTAATAAATATGACTGAAGTCTTTATGTATTATGCAAATTCTCTTCTGACATATTTGTCGTTTCCTAATGTAAGCTGTGGATTTAATCCGCTTGAAGGAATGATTCAAGTTTTGTCCGCCCACGCCACGTACGTACGGACCGGGTCACAATTTGTAGCCACAAATGTCATTTTTTGTAATCAGAATGTGTGGGTGGAGATCAGGTTCAATCTGCGAGGATTTGTGGTCATAAAAATGCCCTCAGTCTGAAGTTTATTGCATTTCTCGTCGTCCCTCACAAAATTACCGCATTCTAGACCTTTCCAACTACTTTCACTTGCACCAATTAATTTACTCTGTGCACATTACCACGTAAATGCCATATTTTGTAATTGGGTAGCTAATTTAATTTAGTGCGCATTCTAATTGAGTCGAACCGTCTGGAATCTCATTCTAATTACTGTCACTTGCACCAATTATTTGTGCGTCTTACATGAAAACCACACTTTTTATTTAAAATACTAAAACTTAGAAATAATACTTAAAAAGTTTAAGCGATTTTTTCTGGGTGAACCAACGTCTAATTCGATTTGTCTAACTTCATACATCAATAAAAATAAATATTACACATTTGTTTTGATTACATGCCATTTTCAAACGTGTTTCTCAAACCACTTACGTGAAGACTGGTCTGAATTTTTTAAATTGTTTAGCATTTTGTACTTATTTATGTGCTCCCTAAAGTACAGAGCGATTGACCCCTTTCCTTAACCCTACAGGAAAGTAAAGGTGACATTTCTATTAATCTGTCACTAGAAATGGGCGGAACCTGAAAGGAAAATTCAATTTGTGGGAATTCATCAGCTCAAGTACTATGTATATGTACCGTAGGATTGAAACAAATAATACGAGTCGCACTTGTACACCGAGGACCAAGGATTGAAGTAAATTTAACTTGTTGCACAGGAGGCAGAGGTGAGCCCCTCCAATTCGTCCTGTCACCAAACCAGACTCGACTCCTTTCCTTGAAAAATAGCTGTGGGAATTAAATAGGAGAAGGGACTGACTTTGCTGACGTTTATTTATTCCAAATTGCACGTTGTGTGTGTCTTGTCTACCAAATGAGTAAATTTTCCTTTATCTTCAAGAAAATGGCCCTGCCTCTTTCACTGTCAAAGCGAATCCATCCACCTCCCACACGTTGTAATCACAACCAGTAATCTGGATATTCTTGCCACTAAGAAAGTGAAATGTATCCATAAAATGGACAACGATTTACACGATATTCCCATATGTCGTCGTCTTCGAGCTGTTGACGCAACCTTTACTTGTAAATAAAATGCAGTTTTAGCCTGCTCGCATCCAAAAATAAATTAAAATTGTGTTTTTGTGGAGGTTGGATGACGTACACGATAGTCCGTGGATTCGGAATGGAAAAGCAATTAATGGAGACATAAAGATTTAAATTAAAGATTATTCTGAGCCGAGTGAAGTACTTAAGATACCTGATACGTATTCGCAAACAAATAAAGTCCCAATGTTATTTAACCTTTGGTCTCGTCTCTAGCATGAACGATGGAAATCAAGAATTCCGACATTACATATACTACTTGTGTGGTAAAAAGCTT
Source organism: Orthonychiurus folsomi (assembly GCA_036851895.1). Classification (NCBI taxonomy): domain Eukaryota; kingdom Metazoa; phylum Arthropoda; class Collembola; order Poduromorpha; family Onychiuridae; genus Orthonychiurus; species Orthonychiurus folsomi. The sequence continues at coordinate 14,287 of JAAXYW010002200.1, forward strand.
CCTCGCCCTTATTTGACTTAAGATCTAGATCTCTACTCAAATTCACCCCTTCCAATCTTGAAGACATGTTACGACGACAATGGAAAGTAAATACTAGGAATAGACATACACTACTGTAATTCAAGCCACAAAAGTAATTGCGATTCATTCTCAATACCTGAATGAGTTTACGACTCCACAGAGGATTTCTTTTTTTCTCTTGATGTAATTTCCTTCTGAAACTTTTACACGGGAACTGCCGTGCTGAGTTGAGATATTGTAGTGGGAATGGTTTGCCTGAAGGAATCTTCTGTATGAATTATGTATAGTGATTAGATTTTGTACAGCCGCACTTTCAGGAAGTTGAATCCAGTTATGTATGTGAATATATTTATCGTGTCGCAAAATGTAATTCGGAATACAAAAATTGGTGCAATCTTTTATATGTCTACTTAAATCCAACCCAATAGAAGGTGGGGGAGTAAAAATGTAATGTATAAGCTGTGGGTGGATTGGACCAAGTTGTACTGGTGGATGCACCTGGAGTTGAAACGTAGAGTGGACTGACAAGACACTTTCACAAATCCGATTCCTTTTAAGCCATTCCCTTCATGACGACTTTCTCTCCCCATCCTGTCTACCTACACAAATTTCCTTCTTCGGGGCGGTTCTCTGAATGGAGGGGCTTCGGGTAAAGAAGGTGGGGAGTAAGTGCGTTTCCCCTTTTAAACACTTTTCTATTCAATTCATTCTTCAAAGTCAGTGCCAATTTCAGTTTACATTTTAACAAATGAAAGGGAGGCTTGTCTACTTCATGTAAAGACTTGTTTACTTTTCACAGACCTTTATCCATTGTCAGTCAGTCCAGGCGGAACATAATTGATTTACACGGAATTTCATATTCATCCTATTTTCATGGAAGGGGGTTGTGGAGTCGGTCGTGCCGATGCGGTGCCGTGAGTGGATATGGATCGCTCCAGTAAGGCTTTACGATGAAAATAATAAAAGATAAATTTTTTAAATTGACTGTGAGAACCAAATTGCATGTGCGCATCCTACTCAACTTTCTGTATCCTGATACTAAATAATTTTAATTTGACATCTTTCTCTATCCTTTGTCCATGTCCTCCTGTCTTGCACCTCATTTCCTGGGACACTGGATTGTTTTTGCACTTTACTTTCATTTCGCATGGAGTCAGTGGAAATTAGCAGGAGTTGGCAAGGTATAATTTACCAAATTAATTCGATACTTCACTTGGCTCCAGAGTAGATTAGATTGTGACGAGTGAGTGGGACTCATTTGAAGGACTTACCCGAATATTTCCTGGTTCACTTAATTAGGCATCATCACGCAAACATTTTCCTATGCAAGGGAACCCATTAAAATGTCCTTTGAATATTAATAAGCTCATTTCCAATCTGACTTGAATTAGAATCCATACAAGATAAGCGATACCAAAATTCGAAGGGAAAATATAGCTACTCAGTAGGATACTGTGTATTATAAGCTCAGTTCAAAATTTTGAAATTGGGTGCTTGCGTGCATATGTGTCAAGAAGCTGCAACCCACTAATGGCCAGGCGTGGGTGTGTTCTAGTGTTTTAAAAATGATGAAATGCTTGCTAAATCTGTTGGTTACATGTGTCAGGGTTATGCTGTTCTGGTTTCCTTTGTTAGTAGCATTACGGAACGGAGTGCACTTTTATTGCGCCTTAATTACAGTTATCATATTTGTCATCTCTCCTTTATAATGTTGAGCACTACAAAATCTATTTGTTGACTTTCTTTGGCAAAATCTATTTTTATTAGATTTAGACTCATCCACACTAGCTTGCTTACAAATCTTAGGGCATGTCATCTTTATAGAAGCTGCAACTATAAATAGGCAACACCTTCCAAGATCCAACAAGCATTTTTAAGAGTTTCAAGTAGAGAATTGGAGATGCAAAGTGAACATTGCGTAATATTTTATTTCATTTCGACAAAGTTTTTCTATTTTTACTTCTTTCCTTGCTTGAATCTTGATGTTATCACATTGCTTCTTAAAAGTGCAAACCAATTTTGTTAAAAACGTCAATGGCAAGGATTCAAATGTCAGTGTCAGTTGACCTCCGTTTAAGTTCAGGAACCCCATGCAGTTTAGTTAAAGTTAATCGGATGCCTCTCTAAGCAACGATCCATTATACGAAGGGGATTATTGTAAGTAGCCTAAGTATATTTAATCGGACGCCTGCACTTTAGAATAATGTAGTAAAGCGAATTAAGGAGGC
>JAAXYW010002201.1:0-16519 GCA_036851895.1 Orthonychiurus folsomi
CAATGGGTTGTAACTTGCGACATGTGTCATTTAAGTGTGATGGTCCCAGGTGCAAGTTGAGTATGTCTGGTGCTACTACTCATTCAGTCGCAAAAATAAGGTCATCAAAACACCTCTAGACGTGGTAATAAAATGGGATACCAAATGATGCATGCTTGGATAGGAGTAGCAGACGTTACAATAGTCGATGCATTCGGCATTCCGATAGAAAACACTGCCAGATTTTCAAAATGAATGTCATTTTCAATTAGTTAAACTTCAGTTAAGAAACTGTCGAGTTACGTAATTTAAAATTTAATTGCGTTTTAGTAATTGACAATTCCTGCTTTATGGCATTGAGTAGAAACTTATATATTATGTCTACGAAGAAAATTATCGTCTGTTTCGGATGGAACATTCAGGCAATCAAAATAATGCATTCCTGATTTCATACAAATGGATTGGCAGGGACCCATAAAGATGATGTAAACGTACTTTTCCGAAAGTGTTCATTGCCTGAATTCAGGAATTTGGCATGTGATTGAATGAAATCAAGTAATTAAATACTAGGATGGCGATTTTAGGTACTGCGTACACTGTACGTACAACGAGCGGGGTAAATGAACTTAACCTAAGCAGAGCCCTGCTGCGTAAATGGTCTTAAAAGTTCAACGTTTCTTTTTAAATCAAAACACACTACGCAATCCTAGCCCCCATCCCTAATTCCCATCCATTCGCTTGTGTTACTCTGGACCAAAACAACCAAATCAAAATGATTGATAATGAACATCATTAAAAATGTGCCAAGTTGACGGAGGAAGGACTCGAAGTATGTAGAATTGCGTAATCCACCATGTACAGCCAAAGGCACGGCACTTCCACTCATACACGCTCCCGCGTATGCATCTTTTTATCTTCAAAGATTTGTTTTGATTAAATTTACTCCAAATAGTGCAAATTGAGCATTGGATATTTAAGTTCATCTTATGCCGATCCGTCACTTTTTCTGCAAGGAAGGAAACTCGTGCCGACTGATGCACATAGCACATGGATGCATGAGTTGTGGCTCCTCCGTCATCCTTCCCTCCTTCAAACACGTCTTCATCGACAAATAATTTCTCATAGATTCCAACACTCATGATTTTATTGTGGCGGATCATATCACGTTTTGCATGTTTACATAATTCCATTCACGAATGCAATGAGCGACGACTGCAATTTCCTCTACCCTTACCTATCTCAGCCGCCAATTGGATATGCAAAATCCTCATTTTGCTTACCTCCAACAAAATTAAAACTTGACCCAAGGAAATTTTTGTTCAATTTTTTTCAAATCTGCTGTCGAGGCCATCAGACGACAAAAAAAATCCGGACGTTACGCTCCCAATTCCATCGATGACAACATTTCCAGGTCAAGTTACAATTTTTTTCATGACATTTCCTCCTCAATCAACCTCGTAAATCAATTAGGTCAAACTTAGGAAGGAAAGAGGTGGAAAAAAGTTAGCTGGGTGTGTAGAAGTGCAAGCTGCAACGCTGCTGCAAGCACGACAGGCAAAACACATGTCAAGTCAAAGTTTGACACATCTTTAATCTTTTACTGAGAACAGTTTCTTTTTTGGATCTCCTTTAATATCCAGGAACACACACACAGAAGCCGGCGCCGCAGTCCCTTACGATCCCATGCTGTAATTTTGTCTGGTTTAATTTATTTCTCACGCTCCTCAAGTAAAAATCTAAAATTACAATTACACCCGCATTTGAGTGTCCCTGCCGTGCCGCCGAGCCGTCCATTCCTCCTCGTGTTACGTTACGTTATGTTAGTTTTACCGCCGAGAGCCAAGACACTTAATAAAGACCAGACGTTGGAAATGGACTCTTGTGTCATCCTGTCTTCGCCCGTGACAGTTACACAATCTTTACTATAAAATTCCTGGGTACTCCCTTGGGATGGGAAGACTTTCTCCATCACCACTACAAGATCCAAGTCTGTTGTGGTGGTGGTCAATCCTTGTTTTCCTCATATCCTCGTCTTATTGGGAATCCGAGTCTGATTTTGATGTGATTGTGCTTAGTGAGGATTTGGAGCAGTTGTATTTGTGTTCCGTTTGCTATTATTGCATTTTGTTCTTTTCTTTGATCTCATCTGCTTTACTGGTAAGTCAACAATTTTGATAATATTATGAAGAACATAAAGAGGTCGTAGTCTTTACTACAATTGTATTCAAATTTACGAGAATGAGTTGGAATTCAGAACTGGTGTTTGATATCAATCCTTCCATACTGTACTTACATATAAAATTACATGAAATTTAATAGGATGACTCGGTCTCTTATGTAAACAAATACGATAGAAATAAGTCATCATGAACAAATCAAACGGTCCATGCTCCTTGTGCTACCTCAACCGCAAATGCGACGATGATATTTTTATTGGAGCTTGACTCCGTCAACCATGATCTTGAGAGGATTTTTCTCTCATTTACTCTCGCAAGGCCAATTGCAAATATTAGATGGTTGCCTCGTTGCTTGCCGTACAATTCGCAACATACCTACACGCTACGAAGCGGTACCTCATCTTCACTTTGAGTGCAATATTGTCATTTTTTATGAACATGCGTGCCAGCAGGAGTGCATAAGAACTTCTCACAGTCGTCACTCCCCTACACCATATGAAAACAATGGAAATGGGAATCAAATTTAATGAATGCAAATCAGGTACTAGATTGAGTACAACACACCTGTTTGCATGAGAACTTCCCTGATTTTGAATTAAATACCTCCCAAGGAATGGGGATTCCCGAGCATTAATGCAATTTCTCCGAAACCCTACGTCGTTCCTCCACCATCGATGAATCCAAATCAGCTCTCATCGATTGTAATAAAATCTTTTGTATTGTACTAAATGGTCCCATGACTATTTTTAATTCACAAAAAATCCAATTCAATCTACTTTTGCTTAAGCGTGGAATTGCGTCAAATCCACAAGTGTTCACATTTTCCAATAATTGAATTTTATGATCAGAGCGTCACTCGCATACGCACTTAAAGGCATGGATGCGGATCCGTGCATACATACCTGGCACTTTCCTCAGTTCTTGGGAAATTTTTTTCACCCATCTATTGCATTGCAAGGGAGTCAAATTCATTGCCACCTTTACAAAAAAAGAAAATAAATAAAGGCATGAATGAATGGACATGACTGAATCCCATTTCCAAATCCCTTTGAGTGGGGATTCTTATGAATGCGTCAATATTTATTTGCACAGTCGCTTGCAGGATGTTTGCACTCAGCATGGGGAAAATCTGCAAACTAGGAATTTATTTCTAATACCAGGATAAGCGCGTGGCTATGCCTGTCTCATTAGGTTATACCTGTATTGCAGTACAAATAAAAACATTAGCATCACCAATTATCAGTCTGCCGCCGTGCCGGCCGTACGTGGTAGGGGTTTACGTCATTCTGGTTCCTTTACGTCGATTGGCGGATTGCGGGGGAGTGAAATGTACAAGTGCTCCGTTTTATCAGGGACAACGCCCTTAATTGGTTGGAATCAGTCCCGCACTTACGGCCGTACGTGGTAGGGGTTTACGTCATTCCGGTTCCTTTACGTCGATTGGCGGATTGCGGGGGAGTGAAATGTACAAGTGCTCCGTTTTATCAGGGACAACGCCCTTAATTGGTTGGAATCAGTCCCGCACTTGTTATTGACATGAACTTGATTCGAGCGAGCGGGGGCTGAGAATGTGTATGACATTTGGCACAATTGACCACGATTTCCCAAAAACTTCAATTTTTTTTGCAAAAATATTCAATTTCTGAGAATTGAATTGACGCACTTTACTGCAATTGAAAAGTGTGAAGTATTTGAACCCTAGTTTGTTTTTCCAGATTAGATAATTTTATGCTGAACCACATTTTTTGGCTTTTCTGGGTTGAAAAGTGAATTAACTGGCTGCCCTTAAAAATTTGAGATTAAGCTGTCAGTCTGAATGTAAAGGTGGTATATGAACACATAGTTCTGCATTCTTATGAAAAAAAATAATACTCAAATGACAATTCTGCATGAAAACATGATACCGTACAATATTACTCCAGAATCCTAATACAGTAATAATTGGTTTCTTAACTCTGTCATGCTTAACTCCTTCAGAAAGAGCGGAAACAAAGGTAATTTTTGCAATTAAGTTTTTAAATTGCAACTGTTCTAAGCTGACACGAGATTTGACTCAGGAAATTTTAATAACACATTTTAAGCCTGCTGACAATTTTTTACGATTACTCCAAGTCTAGACGGACATGCAAGATCTTTATGCAGTTTATTTTCTGTGACGTTACATGAATTCGACTAATCACAACGAAGAAAAATGTGAAACAGACCTTCAAATATTGCACAGAAATACACACAGACCTGGAAATTGGAGCAAACCGTTTCAGTATGCTTGAGTATTTGAGAATTCAGGTTTCAATTGTTTGTTTGTGACTTAAAAACTAATTGGGGCAAATTTTTTGGGCAATTCAGTGAGATAAAAGTACTGCCTTTTACTGTAAAGACTAGGGTTAGTTTGTAACAGATAATTGTAGAGCAAAGCAATCACTTTTCGAAAGATACATATGACTCAACAGCCGCTTTTGGTTATAATTCATGACATTATTTTTTTAATCAGATTTGAAACTCCTGGTTGTAAAATTGTTGAGAACGTTCATATCTCAAAATTGTGCTGGAATTTGGTCATATCCTGGCTTTCCCGGCCCGGCCCTACACTGAATACTTAAAGATAGGGTCGGCCTGTCAAATCCTGGAAGCACCTGTTCCATTCACAAAGAGCCCGATTCACAAATCTAAATGTCGTAGTTTTTTTCAATTAATTTCTAATCACAGCCCGAGAGGACAATCGGTTCTGATACGGGTTATAGTGGGCAGATGACATTCACTAAGATTAGTCATAATATGCAAAGGATTTACTATAAATACAAAGCCCACGGCGAGAGTAGGACAGAGTAAACTTGACAGACATCCCGGAACCGGGAAACCCCTCCATTCATTTCTTAAACCCATTCCACTGTGACTGAGCATTTTTTGCGTTTTTTTGTCATCCTGCGTATAGTAACTCCTATCCATACTCAGACGGACCATTTCTTATAAAAACTTTGAATTTACCTTCAAGGAATTAAAAGGTAATGATTAATTAGTAATTAGTAATTATTATTGGAAAGAACACTTGACTGGGGTGCCAGGTACCGGACGGCCCAAGTCCAGATAATAAAACTGACTCATCCGCGTCCATAGTAGTAGAGATTCAGGTAGAAGTTAGACTGTGGCAAGTAATAGGGAGGTATTGGGGGGAATTTAATCTGCTGGGCTTGAGTAGGTTCTGGAGAGATTTTAAATTCTCACCTGGAAAACTGGATAATATGTCTATGTACATTTTGATACTCACATCAAATAAATTTCATTGACAGAATAGGCAGACTACAACACTTGAGCTTGAGTCTGTGTACACGAAGATATGTACCATAACCCTGCAACTTTTGCAAAGGAACGGCAAGGCGACGTATAAAAGGACGAGCAGCTTCGGCAATTCTTTTTCTTTTCGCCAAGTCAACTCCCCGAACTTTAATCTCAGCTAAAGTGTTGACAATTTAATTTGATTTGTGTGGTCAAATAATTTTTATTTCAAACTTTTCTCTCTGTGAAGTGAGCACACATTTCCTTTGGAACACACATATAATAAGGTGATTTTGCTTTTTTTTATCATTTTTAGTAGGTGAAATTTAGTAGGAAATCAATCCATTGTTTTCCTTCTCTACACGTGTTCCCCTGCCCNATCATTTTTAGTAGGTGAAATTTAGTAGGAAATCAATCCATTGTTTTCCTTCTCTACACGTGTTCCCCTGCCCTGCATTTTCCAAGTAATCCGTGTCAGTTTGTATCAATTTGTTTTGAATGCCACAATTCCGCAAGTAGGATCCGAATTACATTCAAGGAAATGCAACCTCATTTACATAAAGCATAACAATAGATTGACATAATAAAAATCCACCGGCTGCCCCTCTGTGCTACTGACAAGCCCGGCCCGGCATTGACTTTGTGGAATAACCTTGGTTCTTGTCACAGACAATCCCGGCGACGACGACGTTTAGTGTCAAAAGTAGAACAGTGCAGTTACGGTGCCGGCTTGTCAGCGATTAACCCACTTAATTGCAAATCTAAAAATAAGGGTAATAAAAAAAAAACTAACTCTATTAATTGAGGTATAACTTGCGGGCATCATTTGATTCCGGACGTAGATTAATTAGTTTGTCCATTTATCCAGTTTTTTTCTCACATTCACAAAAAAAGAAGTTGATTAGGACTAGAATCCAACTTGGACTAAAAAGGCACAGGTTCTAATCTAGAATCAGGTTTTGATTACACTGAACTAGTTGACCCTGACCAATATTTAATTACAAAGATTTGCCCGGCTGGATATATGTTTTGCATCCACACACCACCACACGCACTCACTCACGCATACCAGCTGCAGCCGATGAACGGCTGTCGAGAGAGCGTGAGAGAGAAGAATGCAATTCACGCATTTTTTTATTTGGACACAATTTTTTACTCCTGTCATTTTTTTTTTTTCATTTCAGGAAAATGGCATTTCGATGGACAGGCTTTCGACTTGGAAACAGTCGCCGTTTATCTCTTCGGCTGAAATCTCATATCCTGGTCCCAGTACTTCTTGTATTCATCATTGTCCTTTGCCATGAATCCTCAGGTCGGGTCATCAATTCATCACATCAACAAAATTTTATTTTGGACACCCCAGGAAATGGTGGATGTCCACGTGGACAATTCATGCATGAAGGAACATGTAAACTTAGAGGACGAATAGTGAGATTGGGAACAAAAAATAATGGTAAATAACGTTCTTCTGGACATTAGAATGTTAATTTTCCTGGACTGACATCAAATTATATCTGTGATATAAGTTACAATTATATTTTAACTTAGTAAGAGACCGTAGGGTATTATTGTATAGCTAAATAAAAATCGACTGGTTTACCTCATACTGTGTACTGTGTTTGAAAATACAAATCAAATGTACACGTCTTAAGACTACATAATATGGGAAAGTTCTGAGTTGCTTTGTATGTCGACCAAATTGTATTTCCTGGAAAAATTCAAATTGACTGGAAGAATCCTGTTCAAACAATCTTCTGTGAATGGAGTAAATTGTAAATGTATGCAATGCAATGCAAATGAAACGCATTGTGGAAAAGCCAGCGCGGACGTTCTTTGTAATAAAAAAACGTATCCATTCGTAGCTCGTTCAGCATTATTGGATTTGCATTGTTGTTGCTTTTTCTGACGGGCTTCACAACACTACACCTTGTCATAATATGCATTTGCATTAAATGCATTGCCAAACTTTGCAAGCTTAGCCACCCGTATAGTAACTGAGGGGGGATTCCTGGTAAAAGTTATAATTTCAAAGAATCCCGAGCAAGGGTTACTGGGTTAGGCGGATGTAGGTGAGGGATTTACCCAATTTCAAATGAACAGGAGGCAATCTGTGTAAATTACAGTTTCCGAGCAGTGCCAAATATGCAAACTCACTGCATCTCCTTTTAGCACAGGTACCTTTCGTGTGTTCCTGGAACTCTAAAGGAAATTGACTGACAGAGCACGGATTCTCATCTCTTTGGCTGTTTCCTTAATTACCATCACCACGTAACTTCTCTCCTCCTCAGAATGTTGGCGACCCGAAGCCGTGCAATCATAATTATGTAAACACTACGTGTTGTCGTGCTGTAGATGCAGCAAGTCTTCCGCAGACGCACCTTGCCACGTCATGTCAATGCAAATGTGAATGAGTGTTAATACTTGGATTCCTTCCATGTTGATTTTGGAAAATATTCAGATTTCTAAATTATTAGGAAGTCCCTCACAGATATAGCTTTAAGCATACAGAGAATCATCAACTGACACAAGCTTGGACGCGTATGGGATTAGGAAAACGTCTTACAAAATATGTTGGATTCGATGTGAGCAAATGGCATAACCCTACTTGTCGTGTTTTATTCGAATTGTTCAAAATGAAAAGGAAATTGATATCATTCCAAAATCAGTGTGATTGTATAATTGTGTGTAATCAATTCAAGTTCAAAACGTCATTTATGTAATAATATGATAGATTAAGTTCTCACGGAAAGATTCCAAGTGGGATTGTAAACTTTAAGATGTGTGATTTGCGATGAGGCATTCGATGAACGAACAAGTTTGCAACCACCATCGTCCACAGTGCCTCAATTGCAATCAAATTATTTTTTCGTACGCAGTTGGCAATTTTGCAAAAGTTCAATACACGCATTAACCTGTGTTACTATGTGGAACCGGATTTTTGGTTATTACAACTTTACAAGTTTAGTGCTACGCTTCAGCAGGCCTTCTGATATTTTGCGCAAGAGAAATCGGCGCTTTAATTTCAGGTACTCGGGTTCATTAAATTATAAAATAATGTGAAGCCGGAGTGAGCTGATCGTATAACTAGAAAATACGGAGAATCGACAAGAACCTCAGAGCCATAAATTTATCAACAAAATTAAAGTCGATGTATAAAGATGCCAAATGTACACAAGTAAAATATTGCAAACTTCTTGAAATTAAATAAAACGTGGCTTTGGCAGTCGCAAGAGTACGGGTTTGGCAAAAAAGGATTTGTCAACCTTTTTCTGACCGAGGAAATCCTGGTAAAGCCCCAACTCAAATGACATGATCGGGTTTCACGCCTCACTGGAGCGTGACATCGCATCGCAAGGAAGAAATGGAGCTGTTGATTTAATCGAAATTGATGCATCTTACCGGCATAGGGATCAAGTCCGACTCTGATTTGTCAATCATGGCTGAGGTATTCAGGAAATCCCTATTTCTGTTTCACGGCTTTTTGTCAATTAACATATTTAGAGCAACAGTCTACTTTTGCATCTGTTTGCGTACTTTGGGAATTCCATCAAGCCAAATACGAGGAGGCAAACAGGTCACAATAATTAAGTTATTTTTTTAATGAATTGGAGAGTGAAATCTGTAGTCTTTGGGCAAGTTGTATCGCAAATGCTTCCTGCGATAAATGGCAATTGTTACGCCAGGAATTTATTTCAGTACTCAAAGAGGCTTTACTAAACACTAAACACAATTTGAGGAATTTGTCCTAACGAAAAAGTGTCCGAAACGTGAAATATGGATGGAACAGAAAAATCAAAATTGACCACAACTCCTTCCAAGCATGTCATTTTCACATGATTATTCACCTTTTTCCCGTAATAAGAATCGATATTCACTGTTGGTCCAAAATGACCCACGGAGTTAAAAATATTTTGTCTTGAACCGGAAGCCTGGTCCCGAATTACCTACAAAATTAGAAACAGAACATTATTAGTAAAACTATCCACTACATTGGCGTGGAGTGGCAGAAGATTTGAGCAATGTCCTGCCTTCAACACAGCAGAAAGCATGTAGTCCTCTTCGGGAAGCACTTCAACCGGTTCTTTAAACATAACTTGGAATGGAATTCGGAAGTCGTAGTTGCGTCCATTACCGTCCAATGATCTCAAACCTACAGGGATGTCTTTAGAAATGGAGACCGCTGCGCTGAATCGAATGGATGCAATTGGAGATGAAATTCCATAAACGCCAAGGCCATGAACAAAAATTCTCTGGTCCACACGCATCCTGAAAGGCAAACCAATTGCTTATAGAAGTTTGTGAAGAATAATTTTAAATAGAATGGATTTACTTGATTTTGGCTGTGTAAATCACATCACTGCTCGCGGTACCAAATGGATTGCTAGCGCTCACAGGTATAACTTTACTTAAGACGTCAGAGAAGCGATTTAAGAAATGAAGCTTCGGCTGAAAAACACGCATCTCCGTGCAAAATGGAGTTGAAGGACGATACTGCCTGTAAAACAGAAATGTACAGCTTATCATCTCCGAATTTGAATTGCCTAGCCATTGTTAATGAAATTACTTCTTTTCTGAAGAAATACACATGTTCATGAATACTCCGATAACTTCATCTTTGTCCAAAATGTTTGTAGGTACCACTTGGAGAGAAAAATCCTCTTGGGTCATTGTCGGAAACCGAATTAAATAAATAGCTCTCCCGAGTGCGTCACGCCTATTGCTGATATTAACTTCTACACCTTTTCTAAGACATTCCATCTCTGTCCATCTAAAGGAATAATAACCAGACCAATGAAAATACTAATACTCATAGGGGTGAATGTAGTTCAAATACAAATTACTTGAAAACTGCTTGAAATAAAGTGCACTCGTCCACTCGGAGATTTTCCCTTTCCAACAATGTGCACAAAGTGCTTTGATCAACCTCCAGAAAATTTTCCGATGCAATTACCTTGTCGATTTGCCTAACCAAATATTAATAGAATTATCAGTCTCGTCTTTGCATATAATGTACTACCAATTATCATAAACCATATTAATAGCTTTAATTAGTACCTGTCCAGAAAACGAAGGCAAAATTCAGCTAAACGCGACTCGTCAAAAATTAAAGCACGGTTGTAAATTAGAAGGATATTTTCAGGTCTCATTCTCTCAAGAAGGAGATCGGTGCATTTCTGAGCCAAATGAGGAACAATGTAAACTTTGGCAGGTTTGAGTAATAACATAGTATCCACGTCATCCATTGTTGTGTCAAATTCATCCATGTACAGATACTAAAAAAGATTAATGAATTACACAATAGCAAAATTATTGAATAGGTAAAAGCAGCAAATTAACAGAAGCAATGCAGTATTTCATTTTAATTTACCTTCAAAAATGCAATAAATATATCTGGTTCAATGTCAGGAATTTTGACTTGTGTCGACATAATACCCTCGGCAGCCATAGGCCCGAAAAACAATTTTTCGAAATAAGGAGATCCAGCGGACAAAATAGTTTTGTGGCCATAGATGGGAATTTCACTTTGTCCAACAAGAAATGTGACATCGCTCAAACGATCACTATTTACAAGGCAAGAAGTTCTGTCCTTGATTGTCTTCTTTGTTTCTTGCCAACTTTGCATGTCATTCTGAGGAGGGCCTTGAGGAGTCAGTGGCTCTGTTTTGATTTCCAGTCTAATCCAAGCACGAATATAGTATTACATACTGTATTCTCGGGTATTTTGTAAATAAAACTCCTAAATAATCAAATATGTAAACAAATTTCAGTTAATAGTTTTTACTGCGGTCAATTTGAACTTGCACTCTTTAACATTCAATAAATAAAACTAAGATTTGTATTGTAATGTGTGATTTTCAAATAGATTCTGGCCTTTCACCACAAATCCAAGCAAACGACTCTTACTTCATGCTCTCAACAATATTAGATATAATACGGGTAAAAGAGAAATCATTTCGGATGAAAAAGTATACTTAAGATTTATTTCTCATTGAAGTTCAACTAAACTAGAGATTTCTACTTTCCGCACATACCTGATCCTTTTGTTGGACCCTTCTTGTTCACTTTGATCCTCTTCTGGATCCAGTGGGGAATCATCCATTACCACGAAATCAGTGATGATAATTTGATATTTAATATTTACAAGAATGAGGGAATGATCCAAATTTTGCAAACATCCAAACCAAAACTACTTGTGTCTTTTCCGTTCTTGTAAAAAAATACCCGGGTTTGGCAAATCAAACTCAAGTTAAAATAGTGCAACGCCGGCAGATGTGGCAAGGCTTAAGAATCTCGTCAGCCGCGTCGTACTTTCCTTAATTTTTGGGAACCTGCAGAAAAGAAGGAGCCAGCCAGGCACCAAGGATAGCATTCATTTCTGAATATAAATTGATGTATGTACAGTCAACATTAACATTATGCTATAAAGAGTTTGTTCAGCATTATGGGAATTGCCCTTGTGTTTGAATTTTATATGACAGTTCAATTACAAAGCATTTTATTCAGCATTCTCTTGCACAATAATTTTTTTGCACTCCTGCGCTGATCTAACGCGATCTGGCAGCAATGAAATTCTGAATGCCACATCCACATGTCTCATATTGAGGTTTTTTACATCTCATATTTACTAAATTTAAATTAATGTAAATTTTAGTAATCAAGTCGAGTTGACAACTTTGCCGTGGATGTTGCCAGTTAACATTGAACAAAAGGCAAAATGCGTCGTTGGAATTGCTGGCCAACATTCTAAAGCTCGCTTCATGTCGTCGTAGTGTTTGCATTAAATATTAATTGAACTAGCAGCTCATTCATGTACAATTAAAATTTGCGTCTCATGAGGGACAGCTAGAGTCCCATCTCATCTCCCAACCTTAGCTTATAGCGTGTAGTGTCCAGTTCAGCCTTTTGATAAAACTAAGAGTTCAGTAAACCTGTGTTTTCATTCACTGCCATTCACTATTCAATTGCTTCTGCCGTCCGTGTTTACCTTTTTTTCAGACCAACAAGACTCTTAAGTCTGAAGAGGTCACTTCTGTCAAACGCCGTTACATTGCGTATGCCCTCCCAATAGCAAATAAATCATCCAACTCGTACAGCATTGCATTGCATAGCCAGGAAAAAAAAGTCACTCACTCATTACGCACACAATATCCTTTGCTAAGACATTGCAGTTTGACACAAAAGAACAATTCGCTTGTTGAATTCCACTTTTCTTCTAAATTAAACCTTTTTTTAATGATGTTGACTGTTATCAGCAATAAAATATTATACTGCTACGCATGACAAACTTTGCAACTGAACTGAGGCAGTGGTCAATGGAGCTAGGTATTCAATAAATGCTTTTTAATTCCCCAGTTAACTATGTATTCAATACCACCGTTTCATATGTACAATGTCTGGAGTAGCTGGGTTTACAAACGACATAGCTAAATTGTATGAATGCCAGCACCAGATGATTTCAAGCAGCACAGATATTTATAACTAGAGGAAGAGGTTAGTAAGTCTTGATGATAGCGACAAGCAGTTCCAATTCCAAGCTGGTTATCGGGATCAATTTTTTTGCTAAACTATAGTTAACTTGTTTGTGGAACTTTTATAGTGAAAAAACACGATCTTTCTGCGTCATTCACTTGGTACACATTAAAATCTTTGGGCTTGAATGGGTAGAACCATTAAATCTGTGATTACACTTTGGCCAGAAGCACAGCACAAAGCAGTCGGTTCGGTGCGTCGCATCTCTCAACTTGCTCAGTAACAAGGTAAGGTGCAGGACGGGATTGAGGATTATCCCCCTTTGTTATAATTGTGTATGACGCAGCTCTATGTCAGTTCAATTCAGTCATTTCGCAGTAATAGAGGTCCAAGAATTTTATTCGTGAAGGACAAGACTGACTGCTTTGTTAGCTTCTCTTTACGAAGGCCACTTTTTCTGCTTGCATTCTTGAAAAGACCTAGTCTGGTCCTACAAAACTCTGTGTTGAGCACAGTTTAACAATACTAAAGTTTTAATTTGCAAAATGAAGACTGCTTATACGCAAAAGGAACTCCAACTTTTGGAGGAAGTAAGTAAATATTAAATATATGATATACTTGGTTCACTGTAATATTAAAAAAGTTCTTTATTTTCAGCTAAGAAAAAAGGTTGAAGACATCTTGGAGTGTGATTACGAGAAAACTGATGATTATCTTATTACTTGGCTAAGATGTGAGTGAAGTTGGTTAATTTACAGTTATTGTGGATTCTAAAATCATCTGAATAGACTTATCACAAGACATGGTTTTGGATTTTAGATGCAAACTTTGACGTACGGAAAGCAGAAGAGGCGCTCCGAAAAGTAAGATGATTTAAAAAAATTAGGGTTTAAAATGCCTAACTGAAAAAAAAATCAAATTTTTTGTAGAATAAAAAATGGCGAAAAGAAAACAAAATGGATCAAATATTGTTAGAAGAGATGAAAGACTTGCACGCAGACTACCCTGTTGTTCAAGGGGGGATTGACAAAGAAGGATGTCCAAGTAAGAATTCACATTTAAATTTACTGGATATTTTATTTCCTTAGCTGATTTTATTCATTTTTAAAATCAACAATAGTTATGGTAATTCGCCTGCAGGGTGACATTAGAAAAATTGTGGATACAAGCCCCGATGGAAAGAGCCGATACATCCGCTACATGATGAAACACTGTGAGCAAACTGTTAGCATTGTTCGAACCCAGCATGCCCTGACAGAAGGAAAAGTTAACCACTTTTGTGGGCTAGTTGACATGGAAGGCTTTTGCTTTCGGCAAATGATGAGCACCAAAGGTTTGTGGAAAAATATTCAGAAGAATAATATAATGTGCAAGAAGTTTACAATAATTGCATTTTCTTAATGACAACAGTGGTGTCGAGCCTGAGTCAAGTCGCAATGATCGCTGAGCATAATTATCCTCAGCTGGCCAAAGTAGTCTATGTTGTCAATGGTACAGAATTAATATAAAATATAGATTACTTCAGGATTATTCCACTTATTTTGCCCCGTGTTACTGGTAAGAAGCTTTTCCAAAGAAGGAATTTCAGTTATAAACTAATCGCAGAAAAACTAGCGCTTTTCCCATGATCAAGAAACCAGGATACGTGACAAATATTTTGGAGTATCATATCCGGAATATTTTAAAAACGTACTTCAAGCAAAGCGTGTTGATACTCTATCCCACAGGGACGAACAAAGTATTAATTCCCCCTAATCACACACTTCCAGTAAAATAAGACAACTACGTGGTGCAATTTAAACTTAAAAATAAGGCCATCATTCACAAATCACAAACCCGAGATATGCATAAAGAGCCTTGACACTTGACACCAGCTTGGTGCGGTGCATTTGAATGTATTTTGCGTGTTAAACCTTGGATGTGGTTTGCAAAATTTTGCAAGCCGAGTTATCGCTGCGCAATGATCCCCAACATGATGGGATTTATTTGCAATTTTTAGAAAGTTCTACTCAGGCTTGTTAAGAGCAAAAAAAAACTACGCGCATCCGAAAACTGGTCAAAATAAGTGGACTAATCTTTAGCATTCCGTTTAAGTTCTGCATGTGTAACATAATTTTTTTTTGCTTAGCACCGAAAACACTAAAGTTTCTCCTCAACATAATGAAGCCTTTCTTGAGCGCGGATACATTGGGAAAATTACGATTGTACGACACGGACAAGAAAAAATGGAAAGAGGCCCTTCTGAAAGACATCTCGGAAGACCAAATCCCGTCATTTCTGCTATGATGACTCTATTCAGGACTAGTATGTAATTGCTTGCTGGGATTTACGGGAAAGACAGCGGCTGAAGAACTGTCACAATGCAAATGGACAATTATCGAGCTCATTGTTAGTTAGAGTTTCAATTTCCGTTAGAAATGTTTTTAAAATATCCAGGATGGTGTAAATCCTAGTAGGATAGGAATTTTTTTGCTGGGTAACATTATTTACCCGTTACACCGTTAATTCAGTTCCTTGTTATTTTATTTGGTTACAACACACTCTTGTAACGACCTAGTTAAGGGTATTGTCGGGAAATAAATTCAAATCTATCACGCGGTTTGGTTTGTCTTATCAGTGCACGGGAAATAACTTTTGTATTGGACAATCTTGATTTTAATTGCAAAAAGTTGTCGTTTGTACGGAAGAACAAATAAAGCAAGTAAAACCACTCGATCACACTTCAGGAATGACTGGTGGAAGTTGAGTAGGTCTTGAATTTCATAATTATCACTCCTTCATCAACAAACATAACATTGAATTCTGATATATGCCCATAGTAAGACAGGAAGGTCAGTTGGCTATCAAGTGCATGGCCCAACTGATAAAGCTAAGACTTTTCGCAAACGCATTTAATTTGGAATGTGGTATACGGCTTAATCAGATGAGATAATAACACGACAAGTTTGGCCTTCGTCGTCTCGTGTCGTCGCATTCACTTACTGGTACAATGTGCAATGTGCAAAATTCGTAAAACTTATAATTGCTTCCGGTGTTGTTTTCTGCAAGGTGGAAATGCAGACCACCTCGGATGGCCAAGGATGCGGAGGACATGTCTAAATTGGAAGATTCTTATGTGTTTTTCAACGATATTATAGCAGGCAAGGCGCTCGTAAGATATGCTTTGTTCCGTTGCCAACTTTTTAAGATAGCAAAATTCTAAAATGTTAATTAAGGTAATATATATCAGAGGGTGAACTATTTAGATTTATATTGACAGTTAGATACACCTTAACGCAATAGTTGGGTTTCATCAGGAAAGCAATTAGATAGATAGATAATATCTTTATTACGGTCAAATTCTTCAGTATTACACTGTAGTCAACGAATGGACCAAATTGGGAGTTAGACTCCAGTTATAATATACCAATAAATAACAATTTTTAGTGATTTTATACTTGCAGATTCATCTAACAGATTTAACTATATACTAATGAGTTACAAATACGTTCATGCGCTTACTAAATAGATATTTTGAAAGTTCATCTCCAAAACTAGATTCCAACTTCTTGTCTTGTTGCCTTAGTTTATGGGGCAAAGCATTATACAATTTAGTGGCCCTGGCTTTGAATGAGAAGTCA
>JAAXYW010002202.1:0-16519 GCA_036851895.1 Orthonychiurus folsomi
TTGACTGCTCTTCTGGGACATTTGGCGCGGCCGTCAAATGTATTTGCTCATGCACTCACTGACTCCTCAAATTTCTATGCTCTATTTAAAAAGTGGCGATATTTAGCACACCGGCGATTTTAGCCCACATTACCCTATGTATACTGGAAAATTTCATGGGTAATTATTATAAAGGGAGAAGCTGGCAGCACTAGAAACCAGAAGGAACGAAATAATTAATGCCCAACCCTCGGATTTGAAGAAACGATTGATCGAAAGAATAGAAAATAGAAGAAAATTTGACACAATTGCAATAGATTTATCTGAACCTGGGAAGGAATTGGTGATAGCTGGAAACGTTAAGACACGAAGAATTAAGAACCTGGCCGACACCAAATTGTGGCTGGATATCATTAGAGGTGAAAGCATAAAATCGGCTGCAATTAGCAATTACAAGGATTTTGGTTTCCAAGATGGTGACGCGAAATCCATTCGAAACGTCCTCAACAAACCAGAAGTAAGATTGAAATTGTTTCAATAAATTAAAAACTAACAATATTCTTGATACTTGAGTAATATACCTATTCTTGAGTACTTTTATAGTTTCTGTAATAAAAGTAGTTGATTCTCAAATTACATGACAATAACGAATCCCCTGTTCTCCTATTATAGTTTACTCCATCGTCAATTTCTAATGTGTGCCGATAATGTTTTATCTTTGTTGTGTTGTAGAATTAATTTAGATTATTAAAATAGTACGCCGCCTGGAGAAAATACGAAGTGCAAGTTCTGACTCTAGAAAGAAAGACAGACAGCAAAATGTTAGAATACTTTGACACACAATGCAAAGCCTACAAGGACCAGTTGGACGAATTTAGCAAAATTCCAGATGCGGAACTTTCAAGTGCGCAGAAAGAAGCAAGAGATTCTATTAAAGCCAAAGTAAAGAGCATCGAAGAAGATGCCAAAGACATTGAGAAACACAAGAAAGAATTTGAGAAGTTATCCAAGGCCAAAAATGATCTGGAGAAGACAACTGACACTACAAAAGTCAAGCCAGGGGCAGAACTTAAACGAAAAAACGAATTAGCGAGATTTGACAAAGAAATTCAATCTGTGACAGATAAGTTGGACAGATCCAAACAGAATCTGGCCATCAAATACCATGCAGAGGCCCATGCAGAAATGCAACTCATCAAGTACAGGGATGATTCGAAAAGAAGAGTAATCTATTCTATAAGCAAGCATTGTAACTTATTATGGATCGCTTCGCTATTTGCTTATTTTTAATAACTTTCAGGGACCCAGGAAGAACCATGCTCTTGCCGCTTCCAAAGTTTTCTGCATATTCTGCGAAGGCAAACTCAAATTTCGTAACTCGATGGACATGACGAAAGTCACATATGACAAAGATCCGTACAGTGGAGTGACAAATTGGTTAGAACCTGATAAGATCCGGGTTCAGGCAAAGTCCCTTGATGCTATGGGAATTGAGGATACAAGCCAAACACGTACGTGAGATATACACTGTAAATCAAATGATTGCATGCCGGGGTACGCGCGCTCTCCTAAGAAACCACTGAACCGATTTTATAACTTGATAGCTTAAATGTTCATGACGTGTTTGCGTTTTCATTGGCCACATCAGATGTGCACCTGGCACCTTGACCTCTAAGTTAGGACATTGACAAGAGAATCATCTATGAGGCATGGGATGTTTTGACACAAGTTGACCTGACCCTCGACCTATGAGGTAGGGCACTGACCTTAGCTGAAATGTACAAAAGCCATGGCATGTACTGTATCATGGTTCTTATAGCGTTGTGTAGAGAAGTTTTTTTTGAGGTCTTCTGAGGTCGAGCATTTGCCTTAGATAAAATGGATGAGACGCATGTGGCATGTCGATTTCATCGGCAGGTTGGGCTAAGAGTAATTTCTTGAGATCACAAGTCAACTAGACCTTTGTGGTAGCAGGTCATTGACATTAGCAAGCTGGAGGGAGAGGTAGGGCACTTGGTGTGCCAATGTTTAGACGATGTGCCAAGAAGTGTGTTGTTGAGGCAACAAATTGATAAATGGATATATCGCTTGACTTGTGAGTTGGCGCCTTTTTGAATACTAATGCATGATTGATAATTTAATTTTGCTTTTCCGCAGAACCCGGCACATGTCCGAAAAGCCCCAAGCGACGAAAAAGGTCATCTGGAGTATGTGTTTTTATCACTGATACTGATACCACCAAAAGCACAGAGGGCTCTCAAAAGACCAAAGCAGTCAAAGTGGACGAAATCAAGAGTGAGGAATTTCTCTCCGAATACAAAAAAGCGGATACCAATAACAAGAAAATAATGGCGGAAATTGTCGACGCAAATTCTGGGAAGATCACTGGCACTCCAGCTGATACTAAAAAATTGATGGACATCGTAGAGTACGAGAAGATGCAAAAACACAATGCTAAGCTTGAAAACGCCTTAGATGTGGTGAAACTGGATGAAGTGGACAATAAACAAAAGGCAGTAGTAAAGTACACGGAAGCGGAATTGTTGGAAACTACAAAGATCAGTCCAACAAAGGTGAGGAACAAAATTCACATGGGAACAAAGACAACAAAGGTTGTCGGGAAATTGGGCAAAACTTCTGGGGTCATAGGTAAATTTCTGCTTGCAAAAAACATTGTACAAGGGATTCAACGGGGTGATACAACCAGTCTTGCTATTATTGGGGGCACGGTTGGTGGTGGATCAGCGTTGGAGTTAGTCGGGAAATTTGGTCCAAAACTTGCTACAAAATGGGGTGCTAAATTGGGAATCAAGGCTGCAACGAAATACGTGAGTACTGGACTAAAATTTTTGGGGAAGGCTGCTGGACCTTTGGGTGCTGTTGCGGATATTGGATTAAGTGGGTGGGGTATTTACAAAGCGGTTCAGCGCCTAAATGATCCTTCAGCAACAAAATTTGAACAGAATGAAGCAATTGCTGACATTGTTCAAGAGTCAATTGATATTGCAATAACAGTAGTTGTTACCATAGCATCCCTTGTGTTTCCGCCATTGGCACCCTTATTTGCAGTTATTGGATTTTTTGCTAATTTATTTGTGTCATTGGCTGTTACTTTGTACAAGGCTCACAATCACGTGAATAGTTTGAATTCTGAGGTAAAATTATTAGACTATGAAAGAAACGTGGAGTTGGGCAGATATATAAGTGGAAAGGAAACTTCCTTTTACCTCAAAGATCTGATTCAAGTCAGAAAAGCAAATAATTTAATGGTAAAAGCTTTGATGGAATTTCTAGATAAAAATCCTGAGTTCATTGGCTCTGTCGTGCCCTCCCGTACTTTTAGGTTACGGGGAAATTGTTATCTTGAAAAATCTTTCTGCAAATATCTGTCCGGCTTTGGATGTTTTAAGTGGGGTGCTACGACTACAGTAGCTAATAATTGTTTTGGAGTTGGTCATGAATGTGAGGATAGTCATCGCACTTGTAAAGACAGTGAGGATTACGAACAGCCATATGGGGATTGGGCGTGGAACGGGGGGTACTGGTACTACTGTAAATGTAGGGATGGGAAAACACGTACACAGCTCGGCTACGAAGAGCCGGATAGCTTAGTGGATTTAAGGGTTCACCAAACTATTTATATTGATAGATCAGCACCGGATGAGCTGGAAGCTTGGGGGTCCGATTATGAAATGTTCTGTTTACCATCATCTAAAAATGACGGAGGGCATAGAGTGTCAGAGAGGAACACCAGGACGGGTTACTTGTGTGAAAAGGCGATTGGCTTGAAACGCCGATCCCGGGCGGGAAGTATCATGTTGTTTGATTTGAAGGATGGGCGGGATTCTATTTATTTAAACCCTATAGATGCAACACGCAATCATTTTATAGTTGGTGATGGATACAAAGTATTTGAGGGCGGAGCTGGTCAGGATACATTTGTAATTAATGGACCGTGTAAGCATTTGAGCGGATCTTTAGATGGCATTGATTCAAATGTACAGAGTTCTAACACAATTGTCCTAGGCCATGATTGTGCTCCAATGCAAGAATTATCGATGAATCTATCGTCTGGATCGGTGACCGGGGTTGCTGGTCTAAGAATCACATTTAAGAGAATTCAAAAGGTTTTCGGTCGGGAATTAGTGGCAGACAACATCTGGGTACATTGTGGTACACGTCTGGTAGCAGGCAGAGGTGGATCATCAAGAAATTCGCCTGACTTTATTCGAATCCCTAGCTTTGTCAGCTGTAGAATGCAAGTGACAGTAGCTACTGCAAAGTATACACATGTAGTAGTAAGTAAACCAATTACAGGCCAGTGTGTTATTCTTATTCCTGAGAATGATCCTGGAGTAATAGTTGACTATTATGACACTGCGAATTCAGGAGGCGGTTCCGTCGTGGTACTCCTTGATACTCCCTCCTCATCACTTATAAGGGTAGCGTTGTTTGATAGCGTCATCGAACTTTTATTCTCAACATCTCAAAACGTAAAAATCAATATTAACCAGCCAATTTTTGAACAACAGCCAGACATCAGATTTCAAGAAGCCAATGAATTACATTCAATTCTTTTCACGACAAATGGCTCACTAGAATTCCGTGTGTTTCATAAACTTAGTAGAGCTCAAAATAACGGACTCCGTCAAGGATCTACAGTATTAGTCAACCACTTTGAGTTGGAGGGTGGCCATTGGGATGTAATAGGTGGAGGTCACAATGATGTTTTTGTTCTTCAGGGGTCTGAATTCTCTGGCAATGTCAATGGAGGAGGAGGCACAAACACTCTTCACATTGCAGACTCACTGGATTGCATGGAAATGAGTGTTGACCTGCGGAGTAGCCACACATCCAAGTGCAGTTCTGAATACAGAATGTATTTCACAAATATTCAAAATGTAGTTGGTAGGAAAGGCAGGACGGAAATTGTGACTGTTGGTTGCACAACAAAGGAAGTCTTATTGCACGGAGGAGCAAGTGACTTGCTTCCAGATGTGCTACGCCTCAACGACTTGGATTGTCCGCTTGGTTTGACAGTGATCGCCGCAGGATACACTCGTATTGAAAGTGGATTTTCTATGGGCGAAGTGTATGCTGTTGTTGCCGCATCTGCCCCGTATCCAAGCAAACTAGAAGTAAATTATAAATTTGTAAATGGAGCAAAATTGGTATTGCACTTTCAATTCCCGGTTAGTTCCATAGTAACTGTGGATTCTAGGGTAATCCAAAATGGCTTCCAACTCTTTGCGTCCAATTCCAACCTGCAGACTCTGAATTTAACTGTGACCAGAGATAATCCAGTTGATGACTCATCTCATTGGCCATTACCCAGCATTCAATTTGAAGAGGTATACGGGTCAGCAAGTTTTCTGCTCGTAGATAAATCAACGGCCGTACCCATATCCTACCACAACCTTGATCAAGTACCTGGGAATGTGGGAAATTTGAGTCGCCAGGGGTCGCTGGTGATTCAGAATTACTTCCATTTAGCGGCCGGCGACTGGATTGTGACTGGTGGACACAAAAACGACGAGTTTGAGCTTTTCGAAAAATTCTCTGGGACATTTGCCGGAGGAAGTGGCGTAAACACATTACATTTGCGCAATGACATAAGTTCTCCAATAGTACACGTAAACATTGAAAGAGGGCATGTCAGCATGCAGGGCAATAGGGTGAGTTTTTCAGGCATTCAGATGGTGTATGGTCGATCTGAAAAAATGGATAACATTAGTGCGGGTTGCGATAGCAAATTAATTGCTGGGAATGGGGGAACTCTGTCAAATCCAGATGTGATAAGTATACCAAAAGGATGCAACATCAATATGCAAGTTGTGGCAGTAGGCATCACACATGTAACCAGTCAAAGCTCATCAGGGTATCAGCAATTCCATGTCAAAAATGGAATTTATGGGCAATTGCAATTCTCTGTCGATTTCCTGGTCACGACTACGTTAAAAACAATGCTGGTGCTGTATTTGCCACTGCTCGACATCACTGGCTTTGAATCACACAAAAAATATCATGCAGTAGATGGTATACCTGAATACAGTGTAAGATTAAGACTTAGGTCCAACAAATCTATAAATTTAGTACTGCGTCTGATAAACGCTGACCAAGAAGACAACGTGCCCTTCATGACAGATCCTTCAATTCAATTCACAAACGATGAGCTAGATACTGAATGTCAACTCCTACTTGGGAAAGATCCCGGTCAAGGTATGTTTGTCCATATTTTGGAAGAACAAAGTAGAAGAGGTAGGTCAAGGGTCGGTTCCCCCGTTCTTCAAAACTTGTTCAAGCTCTGGTCATCCAACTGGGCAGTAAAAGGAGGTCATTCAAAGGATGTTTATTTCCTTGAAGGTGATCATTTCTCAGGCTCTTTGCATGGATTCACAAACACAAATAAGCTAATTCTTGGACCAGCTTTAACTAGTCCAAAAATAAAGATTGATTTCCAAAAAGGTGAAGTCCAAGGATTAAGCAGCCGAGGAAACAGTGTTTTCATAAGGGACATTGGATTTATTGAAGGTAGGGAAAGTAAAATAGAGCACATTTTGGCTGGTTGTAACACTTTGTACATAGACGGGGCTGGAGGGGCTGGGCCTGGAATACTGGTAGACCACGTGCTAGTTAAGGACACAATGAATTGTTCCACCCCTTTGAATCTGACGATAAATGTACCACCATTCACGGTCGTACAGAACTTGTTGACTTCACCTGGGCACTTCATTTACATTGTTCTAAAGGAGAATGATTTTAGAATTCAAACGGTGCCGTTCGCAAGGACCACGTCTCAGGGGATTACACATATATACCAGTTCAAATTTGGATTTAATGGGATAAAGTCCGTTCAATTTGACCCACATTTTACGGTTCTCACATTCCTCATGGAGTCTGGGTCTAGGTTTTCCGTTCCTATGATAATGTTTCCTAATACCACACACGAGGAAGAATATTCGCAGCCAAAGATGCAATTCCTTGAGTCCGACGGGTCAAATACAGTAAAGGCGGATGTACGTGTTACTAAATCAGGGGTAATTTCTACATCCATCAAAATCGAAGCCTATGGTCTCAATGAGAGAGTATCGGGAATTGCGGGTTCACACAATAATATTGTTGTCAGTGTTGAGTCAGGTGTGAGTTTGGCTGGGATTTACGGGAAAGACTTGGATGACAGCATTTGGATTAATTCAGTGGATTCAATTGTCGTTTTGGATGGAGGGGTAAAGGGCAGAAACGCTTTATCCTTGCATAATAGTTTGTACCAGGATCAGCCAATGCTAATCGACTTACGAGAAGGATCAGGCTCTATTACATTGCCTTTAAGTAACAAAACCTTCGTCCATGAACTGAAGAACATTCAGACCTTGAGAGGGAGGGAAGGCACAAATAGTAAATCATTTGAACGAGGCTACGTAGCTTGTGATACTTCCTATGTGGCTGAAATTGAGGATATTTGGATCACGGATAGGAATTGCAGTAATCAAGAATTAGATATTGCTATTGGGGAGAACACAATTGTAACGTTTTTTATGGGTGATGAAAATGTGATGAAGTTCACAGATATGTCAGGCTTTCCGAAGGGTTCGTCGTACTTCTATAGATTCTCCACATTGCGTTCCTTTACTCCCGGATTCGCCTTCTGGTCCGTTATTCGGGAAACAAGACAAGTGTATTACTTGGCATTCCAGATTCAGGATCTCCAAGAGATTTCATTCTTGGAAGATGAGATTCAATTATCCTATGTCATCTCTGGTACGGCCTACTTGCATTCCATGGATCCTTACCTAGCCTATGATCAGCAATTCTATGCTTCACCGCAATTCATGAGCGAAGACTCGTATTTGATTCAAGTGTCTCGGCATGGGGATATTTACATGACCTTGGCACAACCAGATGCAGAAATACCGCTAAGTACCATTCAGAGCCAAATGCTTCCCAGCTACATACAACTAGCCAATAAATTACAAACAAATTTAATAATACAAACGAAGACGGATTTTATATTCGTTGCTCCAACAAGTAATGAATCTGACCCAGTTCCGAATGTCCTAACAAATACCGACATGCGGAGTCACCTGAGTGGAGGTGGGGCTGACAATGCCGTGTATGTTATATTAGATCTCAAGAATGACGTTTACATTTACACTGGGTTTGAAAACAGCGGGGCGCCGGGAACTCACACGATTGATCTAAGTGAAATTGTGTGGCGCATAAGAAATAAAACAGAGACAAAATATGTGCCAAAAGTAAGGGAAATAGAACTAGAAGGGATGAAGCATTTAGAGATTTGGTTGGATGGCTGGAAGACTGATTTCCAGGGACGCGTGGTTATTTGGAATGGGGTGGAATTACGCCATAGAATCCAAGTCCTCCTCAATGTTGTGGCCATGCGCATTGAGGAGTTGCTTACGTCTCCATCCTCACGTTTACACAAAAGAGATGTGGGAGAACCCGCGCCTAGGCGTGAATGGGTAATAGTACCAAATCCGATTGTAGTCCAACCAGGAGATGTAGTGGTATTGGCTGCTGAGGATTTGGAGGACGGACAACAAATTATATCAATAGGTCACAACACAAGCGCGTCTTTTGAAACAATTAGATACCAAAATGAATTAATGCTTTCAAATATGGCCGCAGTTGTAAATGGGGCGGGGAATTTGAGTGCAGCAGCAATGTTTGTCCTTTTGGATTTTTACGATTCATCGGTGACAGAGAGCAGGACAAACCATTCAAATGTGTTAAAAGACGTAAATATTCATCTGACCGGAATGGACTCTGCTCTTAATTTGAGTCAAGTTCGGGGAATGGGAGAAGGTAAAGGCAGGGATTGGAATAGTGTTATGGCAGAAGGTGAAGCTTTCTTATTGAACGACTTACCGGACATTCCTCGTCAGTTTCACGTTCCAGTCGAAACTGAATTCCACGTGCCAAACGAGCATGTCCCATGTAATAAGTGGTAAACGTTTGAAATACCTTATAAATGAGAAAAACGATGATTTGAAATTGTTGACTAACAAAGAGGCCAAAATGTTAGGATATAATAGTAGTGACATTTTTCGTACCCTTCAGTCCATACTGTGATATGACTGATTTCAAATTAGCAATATAAATAAGGTTATGATTTAGATGTGCAACTTTTAATGCTACTGATTGCTAATAAATTAATAAATATACACGGCAGTTGTAAATGTACTGATTGAATTAACACAATCCTTAACTTAAGCAGATTGCCTTTGAGTACAATAAAGCAAAATAAAATCACATTAG
The DNA here is from genome assembly GCA_036851895.1 of Orthonychiurus folsomi. NCBI lineage: Eukaryota > Metazoa > Arthropoda > Collembola > Poduromorpha > Onychiuridae > Orthonychiurus > Orthonychiurus folsomi. Next base: position 9,253 of record JAAXYW010002202.1, read on the forward strand.
TATTTTGTGGTCGCTGCCACAGCAAAATTTCGCATATATTGCGAACCACCTGTTTTCATAAATTGCATGCACACTAGAATATTTGTAAAACCGGCTTACCGTCATCTCATTTACGAGTTTGCGACGCTGTAAGGGCTCGTTGAAATATTACGTAGTGGTATTTTCCGCCTTTTTTGATACCCCCTACCCCTTGTAGTGCTTTAGCAGTAAAATCTCGGATACCCACTCACCCCCCTATATATTACGTACCCTGAAAAAATCATCGATTTTAAAACGATTTCGATGATTTTTTTCCACTGCGTGGTGCTTTCAAAGACCCCCCTTCCCCCATGAAGTAAAATATAGTGGTTTGGCGGAACCCCCACCCTCCCCCTTTACCACTACGTAATATGTGAACGAGCCCTAAGTTCAGGAACTGGAATCAATTAATTCCCTTGGCTCTTTCATACAAACAACATATCTGTAAATCAAATTGAATGAGAACATACTGAAAATAAATACCGGCCAACGGTACAGATAACAAATATCAACAAACGGGCAATGATAACTCATGAACTTTTGAACTCTTAAACTAGAATCCGAACACATTGGAATATCCTGCTTGTAACTTTTAGCAATGAGTCACAAAAGAACTAATCATAATGCAAGCCAGGCCGGATTTATACTTGGGTGATTAATTTACACACGTTTCAGCAAGGTTTTGGTTTTGATTTTTTGCTCCCAGTTTTGCTTTGGCAGAATATGCAACACACTCACGTCAGCAGTGCACATGTACATTTCTTCTTTGAAACTCTGATTACAAGAGCATAGCACCCGTTTCATCTTTACACACACTTGCATTAGGAAATATGTGAGACTTCGTTCCAGCGCGTCAAAGCCGGTTTTTGACTCACTTTGTTATATAACGCCACCGCTCCTAAGATTGAGGAAGGAAAATCGTATTAGTTTCTTTTCATTTTGCTTACGTAAAGTTACTCACTCTTTAAATTTAAATTACAGTCCTGAGGTTTCATGCATGCTAATATGCTGTTGTATGCAACTGCGTGGGAGTGTGTACTAATCAATAACTAACTTCTACTCTAAACTCCAGCTCTGCTCGAGTCTTAAAAAGTTGGAATTAGTCACTTAGAAGCAGTTGCACTTGCACAGTTAGGTGTTTTAATTTCAGTAATATTTATTTGATAAAAGCAGTGATACTAATTGTGCCTGATTGCTGTAGCTTATAGATACAAGGTATTCTAATTAGAAACTAATAACACTCTGCTTTAAAAAATAAATTCTGCATGACACACCGCGACGTCCACATCGAAAAAGTGAGTAAAAATTACAAAATTAAGTTTATTACGAGCTTAAATTTCTCTAATGGTATTTTGTACTTAATTTCACTTAATTGCTATTGGTCTGTTCCGTAACTGCACCGGTTTTGGAGGTTCACTTGTGACTATGTTTGGAGCGAAGCACCCAAACACCGACAAAACTTTTCCGACAGAACTTTGGCATTATTGGTAAAGAGGCGTTGTCGGTTAATTCCATTTCTAATACTGGGTTTTTGATTAAAATAGTTTGGATTTCAAAGCACTAGAACTTCGAACGCGCAGCGGATTCGATGCATTCTGGGCTTGCCTAAAAGCTACATTTCTCAATTTTTTTCGAATTCTACTGTATTGCCGCACAAATGCACTTATTACCGAGCACACATGCTTTAGCGTGTGGCACAGGTATTGCGATCGTATTTTTCGTTCGTCTGTCTGTCCCACTTTTTGCAGCGGTCATTGACATTGAAACCTAACTGGTCCTTCCAACCGCTTCAATGACGAAAATTGATTGGGATTAATACGGCGTTTAGAAGCATAGTGCTTCTTCTATGTACCTAACGAAGCATAGTCACATTTGTGATTATTACTAATCATGGGAGCGGATTTAGAAAACTATTGACGGAAGCGGGCTAAATTAACGGGCTGGTTCATACTCAATTCCATTTAAGGGTATTAACAGTATTAAGTCAGATGCAGCATGCTGCTTCCAACTTAAGGCCTGCACATTGGCGCATTGCTGCTGTATGCATTGCTACCTACACAACGGTATTTAAGGGTATTGAAATCCAATCCTTCAATGTATTTGGAGAAGACCTGAACATCTTTAAATATTATAATCATCTTGGTAAAATCACAGCTATAGGTTTTTGAACGGTGGACTACATGGAGTGTTCTGTGTTCTCCTTGTTACACAAAAATAGTCATTTCCACAGTAGAAGTCCATTCAAGCTGACAATGCCTCAAGGCTCATGGAAATACATGGGCTGTAAGAATAACTATAGTCTGGGACTTTCGTTCAAGTTAATTAGAGCCCGTTAGTTAGGTCAACGGCCTCATGAAAACTTGCAGGGCGACCATGGCGATGAAAATGGCCATGACGGCATGTTGTACGCTTCTCTTACGGTGCTAACCCGCCAAGAAAATATTAAAACTACAAATTATATCATCAACTTAATTTACAGAGCTGAATAAGGTTGTGGAAAACAAGATGTGGCGGTGTATTGGACTCAGCCTGTGCCTACTCTTATTTTTGATATTTGTCACTAAAAGTACTGATCCGAATACAGCACATAACCATAATTGCCGGAATAATGAACAAGCAAGTGAATATTTCAAATATATACTAGCCACGGTATCAATAAAATAAGCTTAATTAAATTCAACCCACCAATAGCGAAGGATTGAAACGCATCATCTGGCCGAGCACATTTTAGAGAAAGTTCACAGTAGGAGGGCCGAATTTATTTCTAAAGGAATCCAATATTACAAAAACGAGAATGCAAATGTGTCTAGATACTTGGCCAGGATTCTTGATTTTTGGTTATCGCCGGGGGAATGTGGTGATACTGTAGCTATTCACTTTTCACAAGCAGAAAAATACTTAGCTATTGCGTTGGATGTAAAAGACCCTTTGGATGGACTAGAGGATTTCCTGGTTTTTCAAAACGATTCAAAAATTCCTTTCAAGGGCTCAATAGCGAGATGTTTGCGGGTTGTTGAAATAGGAGCAATTTCTGACGAATTGGAGAAATCTCGGGTAATCCAAGCCAATCTTTTGCGAATCACTCTTACTATTTAATAATAATAGTACAATTACTATATAGTTCTATTTTTTTTACAAAAATTCTAATTCGCAGTACAGGAATTATCGAAACGATGGTGGTTATATCGTCCAAGTGCTCTTTGTGGACCGAATCAATAGAGATTTATCTCAATTCAACAATACGGTATTACTTAATACTCCTGGATTGTTGCATAAAGATCCTTCTAAACTGATCTGAATATATTTTTTTATGAATCCAGAGTATCATTTCTTCAGAGCAACTATTATGGGAGCACAAAGACAAGACCCCTGGAGTAAGCCACTGCAATGTATTAACTATTATAACTTGCCATTAATTGTAATCTAACTGTGAATTTTAGTTCCAATCCATCGATTCCATTACAGTTTCATCACATCCTGCCTGTCGTGACAAAATTACGGAGGACAAATTAACTGGAACAAGGAAATTACCAAAAACCGGTTCATGGCATCCAACACACAGGTCACTAATAGATTTGCTGCACAGCAACAACAATCCCAAGAACGGTACACTGTAAACTTCCTTTTTAAAATCGATCTCCAAATTTGCATTTATTCCTGACGCCGTTGATGGCAACAGTGTATTCTATTAGTAGCGGACTTTAACGCAGATCTTTCTTTTCTATGTGCAGGGTCAGGGTCACACGAATTTGAAGGTGTGTTTATTACGAAGAAAGCCGGCTGGCCTTTTTGTGAAGCAAAACAGGTCCAAGTCAACAGTGTAGAATTCAATGCTGAATATAAAAAACTCTCCAGATCCAAAGACAGGGTGTCCAAAAATATCCGTCATCTTGTAGATAAGGTCCTCTTGAATACTGCGGAAATGGCAGGGTCCTCCACAGATGTTGCCAATGCTCACCGGATACTGGAATATGAGAAAATGTTGAAGGTCAATGCCCAATTTGAATTTGCCTCCAAGTATCTTAGGACAGAATATGGTGGACTTGATGACCAAAGTGCTGAGTATTACAGTCACTTACAAATATTGGAAAACCTCACATTAAGCCCATTCAGGATAGCCAACGCATTAGCACATAATCTGACGCGCAATGATAAAACTAACTACAGTGGCCGTCGCCGTTACTTCACGGGCAAGGCCATACTGTCAAACACACTTGCACGAGGACTAGACACTGGAGACACGACCAATTTGCCTGTAATTAGCAACCATTTACTTGATAAGTTTTGCCCAAAGTCCCAACGAAGTCCAGGGGAATGGGCGTTGGCTCAATGTCTAACCGAACAGTTAGGCCACGTTGCCAACTCTTCAGAACCACTCGGAGTGTACCCTAATCTCGACATTGCCTTGAGAGGCTGGGGATTGCTCAAAAGTGTGCAGATGCGCACTCCGAATGAAACGAATGCTTCCAGGCTTGCGCAGAATGAAGCATTCACAAATGCACTTGATTTCACAAAAATACCTAGACTACCAACGGCAATTCTCAAACCCAAGCACCCCTCCAATGTTCAAAATTACCACCACGCGGCCGCCTTCTCTAATTCCCTTGATCACTGGCTGCAATTCCTCGATGTGCCTTACTACCCTCTAAACATTCAGGTGCCAAGCATAGATCTGGCAACAGCGACGAGCTTTGTTCCTTCCCGTTCATTCAAAATTGCACCTGGGGAGTGCTGGTTGGAGGCTCGGCTTTGCTTGTCCTACGAAGGGATTTGCACTGGTGGGTGGGAGGAGCCAAGTGTACTTGCAAGAGGCTGTGATGGAGAGGGTGGGAATTGTCCAGGATATCCTCGACCGTGTCAAACAACGACAGTGACAGCATCCGAATTCCTGGCTGGGGTGGAATACTTCTTTTGTGTCTGTGTAGCGGCAAGAGCGACGACATGGGGCAACGCCCATAAAAACAGTGTTGTCAATTTGGGTACAAAATCTCATTTGTATTTAGACTTGGAACAAGAGCGACTACCAACTGATCAACAATTGGTATGTCCTTCTGCGTCGCCCACAAATCTCGGCTCTCTTGTGTCTAATCAAAAACAATCCTATCAATACTTGTGCCAAAATGCAATAGGGAAAAGAAAATATAACGACGAGGAAACAGAGGCCATGTTATTTGCATTGGAGGATGGAGAAGACACTGTAGATTTAAACTCAAATGATGGGACGCCCGCCTTTTTCCATGTCCAAGACGGCACTAAGTATTACTATGGCGGTGGTGGACCGAATGTCTTTATGGTCCAAGGCCCATGTTCAAATCTTCACGGAGTGCTGGATGGACGCCATCAACGAGCGGAGCACATGAATGCAATTGCTTTAGAAAAGGACTGTTCAGCTGATCAGTTGCTAACAGTGAACGCACTGGAATCCGTATCCATCCTCAGATCACAGGATTGGAGGCTAAACGTCGCAATAAAGAATATTAACTGGATATTTGGACGGAGGGGCCTAAGTGATGAAATTATTACTGGATGTAGCACTAGGGTAGTGGCGGGAGGCGGTGGAGCCCAGGATTTGACCCCTGACCTGATCAACGTGCCAAATTTATCACATTGTGAAGCAGCTACGGTTAATACCACGATTATCGCGGATCACTACACAAGGATAAGCCTGCAAGCCATTGCAAAAGGTTTAATAATTACCCAATTACCCGTTGACAAAGATGGAGTTTCATTGGTTTACGGAGAATCCACGAACTTCTCATCTCATCGGACCCATGACCTTGGGCGTACTATTTTGCTATTCAGGTCACCTGTCAATGACCTTCAATCATCTACGTTATTGAATAGTGGTTTAGAGCTGGGTGCTGACCTCGAATTTGGATTCTATGGAAATTTACGGCAAGGAAAGCAAGTATCCATCCAAATCCAACAAAAACGGTGGCTTAGAACTGGTCAACCTGAAATACGATTTCAGGAAGAAAATGATGAGTCATCGGCCATATTTCTGAATGAAGAGAACAATTTTAAAGTGTTTCACTCATTGCGGCTTCGTGAAGAGAACAAAGCAAAACTACAGCAACGCAACGGTGCTCGACATCTACCAAATATTTTTGCATTGCATGGCGGTGATTGGAAGGTCATTGGAGGATCCGAAGGGGATGCATTCGTTTTGTACAATTGGACAACATTTACTGGGCAACTCAATGGTGGTGGTGGGGTCAATACCCTGTACTTAGGAAATGAACGTGAAGGTGACCGGGGAACAGTGGTTGTTATTGACCTTGTTCCAGGTCACATCACATTAAATACGGCGGCTAATTTACCGAGCGTTAAATTGCATGATATTCAGCGTGCGTATGGCAGATGCGGATCCGTAGAAATTATAACAGCTGATCATGACACAATATACGTTAATGGAAATGGCGGGGCTGGGCCTGGGATGGAAGATATTGTCAATATACCGGGAAGCAGACACTTGAAATCCGCGCCACTATCAAAATTGAGTGTAATAGTACCTAAACACACCATTGTAAACAACTCCGCAAGAGATGGCAGCTACGTTTACATAATTTTGAATGAAACGGATTTTCAAATCTACTTGCCTGATGTCGGCAACGCGACACATTTCTATCAATTTCAGTTCGGATTAAATCATATTGCATCCGTGCGCCTGAATAACTCGTTAAAAATTTACTGGGTGTGTGATCCTGATTCCAGGCAGACATTTGAAATATCCGCCTATTCATCAGGTGATTTTCCTTTAATCCAGTTCCAGCAAATTGACTCCGTGACAAACAACAGTTTCAGTGTTGAGCTACTCGTAGCAGACAAGGACAACATTTGCATGTCTGTATTAATTGATAGAGAATATGGCGGAGAACTAATCGGCGTGTTAGGTGCTTCCAATCATTTTATGTTCGCTCTTCAAGAATCCAAAACTTCAAAGAACCGTATACAAATGGGACATTTCATCGGACGAGATCAAAATGACGTGTTTTGGTTGGAATCAAAGATATCACATTCCATTGAAGAGTTAAACGGCGGAGGTGGAGTCAATGTCCTAGTGGTTGGTCACCAGTTTGGAGATGGCGCTGCACTTCATATTAATCTCCGACTTGATTCCAGTTCTGGAATATCCAGCGTGCAAATAGGAGGGAATTCCAGTGTACTAGTGCGGAGAATTCGCAATATTCAAATCCTCATCGGAATTGAGTATCCAGAATTGTATACAGTTTACTCGGATTGTTCCACG
>JAAXYW010002203.1:0-16517 GCA_036851895.1 Orthonychiurus folsomi
TTGTATTTCTTGGGCGTAGTATTTACTGCACTTATTTGAGTCGCACTTTACAAAAATCAGAAATCCCGTGTGTATGATATCGATATCATTGCCGTCCACTTTCAAGGTCTACGCCCATAGATATCACACATGGTGGCAGAGAGATAGCAAATTATTAGATTGGGGTTCAATATATCTTATAGCAAATATTCCACACAACTTGTAGCTTATGCGTAGTGCTATTTGTCATCCGTGAATTGGTGATGATCTCAAAACCTAGTAATACATAGTCGGGTTACTATAGATTAAACAGTCTCCTATAATTATAATGCTACATACACAATGCCAACGCCAGCAACTGTGTAAACTAACCGATACAATTTTTTGAGCATTTCTGCATAAATGTTCATCCCCAACAAATATAAAACAGGAGCTATGGATTGTGTAGTTCAGGTTGAATGTGATCAAATATAAAAATTATTATTCAATTTGTGCATGGGACAGTAATACACAGATAATGCAAGTAAACCAAAGCAAGGAAATGGGGAATTAAAAATGTAAATGGCTGGAAAATAAGAAAACAGCTTAAAATGCATAGCCGTTCTTCTTCTCACTTCCCAGTAAAAATGAAGTTGACGATTCCTTCATTCTACTACACTAATTAAGCCATAAAATCCATTGAGCATGACAATCGTTGTCATCGTAAAACTTTAGCTCCGAAACGAGATTAGCTTGTAATTTGAGGTTAGCTGTGACTTGTAGTGGAATATTTTATAAACCACAACCCAGACTCATGTACAGTACCAATTCCGGCTGGCTTTGTTGTTGTCAGTCTCAAATCGTGGTGAGCGTGGGATGCATCACAAGTCCATTCCCGCCGCTGATGTTGCCGTTGTGGACGGGCGTCCTATCCATTCACCTCCAGCAGAAGGAATCTCCTTGTTTTTGAAATATTAATGAGATTCGGCTGGTTGAATTCGAATTCTAAATATAGGCGTCCAGGGAGTCACAATGTAAAATTACGTGTCTTCCGAACAAGGATCCAATCTCTTCAAATCACTCTCTCTGCATTCCCCATTTCCTTAAACGTGCGTGCAGAATCCCGCATCGGTGGAAGCATTCCGCATTCAAGGAAAACAAAATCCTTCTCCTTCATCCATTCTGATTCTCCAGATGCGACCGTTTCTTTTCTGGAGGAAGGGGATGGAGCACCCAGCTTCGTTTTATGTGTGGGGCTGCCTACACGCACGGCGATTTTGGGAGCTGGTCCTTGTCTTGATTTTCAAAGACATGCATGGAATACGGAAGCACCCAATGGCAACATAACTTCACATTGGACAATTTGACACACACCCCCTTTTTTGCTGTCTTAACCCTTTGCATTATGAATGGGGGTTCGTCGGAAGGGATTTTCGTCTTTTGGATTTGAGAAATCGTTGATTGACTACAAGATTTGGAAATTTGCTATCCAAAATTCATCCAAAGCCGGTAATGTGAGATTTTGACTTTCAAATTTAAGAAATGACGATCCTAAAATTTGTCAGGGTAGCTTAAATTCTTGAAATAGTTCAACAATGTGAACTTTGTAGTTAATTATTTTCTTTAACAAAGCTGCGCAAATGACGACTGACAAAATTGGATTCGGCGCCCCCTCATCTCAGAAACAAATAAAAAAGTGCAGCAAGAACACAATTGAACACTTTCCAAGTGCACTTGGACTTGCAGAAGCAAAAGTGACATTATTTCCCCCTATGCAATCCCGCACAGAGGAAATGGACAACATAATAGTCACTTTAGTGCACTTTTTTTTCAGCTTGGCTGCCAAGTCAATCCTCGGCTGGTTGAACGAACCCCTGCAATGAAATCCGTTTCCAACTAAATTGTACGCAGTACATACATACGCACGCGGCCAGTCAGCAGACGACAGAATCTTTTATTGGATTTTTTCGGGGAGTAACTCTATCAAGATGTTTCAGGTCCGAAGGAAATGTCCACTTTTGTAAAGTCTATTAGTGTCAGGAGCTTTAGTCTCCAAATGAGATACTCGTCCTCCTAATTCCAGCACTTATTCCCTCTTACTTTAAAAGCTCTATTTCCGCAATATCCTTTCCCGCGGTTTATCTCCCGGTGGTAGGGTGGTCCATAATTCAAGTGGCGTCCTGCGCTGGTATTTTCCCTGCATGTAATTTTCTTTGATCCTGATTAATTCCTTCTCCGGTTTTGTAATTTTGTAACCTTAGCTGGGGATTTAAGTGAAGTTAACTAGAGTTAATCTAGTTTGGATCGTAAAGCCGTGTGGGGCCAGACTTCCCTTTCCCGTGTTGACAGGGGCGGGAAAACCCGGCTTTCATTTTGAGGAAAGTTGAGGCTTTCCCGTGAACAAAGTCTTCCACGGCGACGACGGCGACGGCACATTAGATCCTCCGCCGAGTTTTGAAGAGCCCTTGAGCCGACCGGGGCGCATAAAATTTCTCAAGACACTGGGGGGATGCATGTAATGACACACGTCCAAAAAGACGCCCTCTGAATTTTTATCGTTTGGGTCATTAACGTGGGATCTTCGGAGGGATTTCCAGGCCCCCTTCTTTTTTTCTTAGAGTTTCCTTCCATTTTTCCTCCACCTTCCCTGGTTCAGAATCTTAACCGCAAAAGTACTACATACAATACCCGCACCCGCCAACGGTCCATGAAACCCGCGGCAATTCAGGGAGCTTAAGACCTTTTTACAGGGTAACTCGCGGAACCCTTTCGACTTACTAATGGAACTTGAGTACCCCCAGCCATGCTACGGCAAGGCACTTCTTCACAGTTATGAGGATGACGGCACGTTCAACTTTTAAGGGCTGTATTATTTTTCTACTTTCCAAGAAAGAAAAGGATGTGGTGGTCTGTCTTGGAATAGTAAAATCCTGGAAGGATTCCATGCCGTGTTCCCCGACCATAACTGCACTTCAAATCATCCCCGCCACCGCACCGTAATTATCTTCATTTTTCATTTTTAAGTTTGTGACTGTCCGTCCACCCATTCGTTTTGATCAAAGCACAGATTGTGGATTTAAAGTTGACATTTGGCAATAATAATTTATTACTTCAAAATCTAAATTGCTTTTCGAGGGCTTACAACTGCGGCCGCGGCCGCGGCCGCGGCGAGGGTGAAAGTTCAATTTCTAAGCTGACCGATTCCCTGTTTCCTTTTCCTTCCATTCCCATGCATGCATAGCGACTTTCTCCTCTACAACTCGTAAATATTTTTAAAAAAACCCGCCGCCTCGCCGCCAAAATTAAAAATAGCATTTACCCGTGCCAGTACTAAGCGGGCTGCTGTTCGTCCATCCGTCCAAATGACTGAGTGGTAAAATCCAATGGCAGCATCGTGCCCTGCCCTCTCCTCGTACCCGAGTCCTCTTGACATAATACAATGAACTCTAATGGAACAATGAATCTTCCACATAATTTATGAAGGCCTCTCAAGTTCAAGTGTTGCGAGTGACTCTTGCAGTGACGCTTGGCAATTTAGGGTGGCTGCACATGCCCTGCCATGCTATGCCATACCACTTAATGCATTAGGCTACGTACATACGTACTCCCGTTGCACCACATTGGAGAAAGTCGGACGGAGATTACTTTCCTTTTCGTTAGCGGGAGGGTTGAGCTTTAGCCGCTAATGCTATGCCATACCACTTAATGCATTAGGCTACGTACATACGTACTCCCGTTGCACCACATTGGAGAAAGTCGGACGGAGATTACTTTCCTTTTCGTTAGCGGGAGGGTTTGAGCGTTAGCCGCTTTTTCATCCCACTGTGCTACCAGCTGGTTCTCCTTTTCCCTCTTGATCACATCTCTCCGCTCACACTGACTTAGTACTTGTATTTTACTCGTATTACCCGGGTAATATACGTACGTGGAATCAGGGGGTAGTGCAATAGCAGTGTATGACTTAGGGGAGAATTCCGCATTGGTCGTAGAGTCTTAAGACTCTGCTCTGAGATGTGATAAGAGCCAAGGGCCAAGGATCCGTCCGGGGTGTAAACTTCACTCAACTTGAATTTAATTTAGAGGTGACAGAAATTGATGACGGAGTTCCATCACATCTTTCTTCCGTCTTTTATTTACAAGTCCACCTTTTTCCATCCATTGTTGTGACGGCAGGAGTTGACATGACAAGGCTGTGTCGTATGTCTAGCCCAGCCTTTGCCCCAACCCAACATGAAGAATGAGTTTTTGTTTCAAATACGCGCGGACGTATGGACGTATGTAATTAAGGGAAAAGATCAAAGAGTTTTTGTGGGGAAAGGGAAAGCTCGACTGTCATTGTTGAGATTCTCTATTGTTGAAAACTTTAAACCCGGCGTGGGGCGGGAAGCACGCGACTTCCAAACTCGTGACAATGCAAATCCAAATGGCAAGAGACGCGGGAGGCGGCAACCTGGGTTCCCAGGGTGGGGGAGTTAGCACTTGATTTGATATAAACTTTGCTGACATGAAATCCTACTTAAGAGTTGAGTATTCTAATTAAGAACTCATCATTAATTAGTGTCAAGGGCATACGGTGCAGGGAAAGGGTACGTACGTGGGGATATTAGTTTCAGTTTATATTATTTGTGTACTCCGACCTGGGACTGACTGACTGCGGTGATGTCTTCAAGGGGTGAGAAGTCATTGTCAACGGAGGGGAAACCGTTTGATTAGTGATTGTGCATTAATCAAGTCTTGACATTTTCAAGTTGTTTTGTTTTCTAATGCAACTTTGTAGGATCTCAAGGGGAAGTTAAAAGTTTATGTTGTAATTTGAGTTTTAAAGTGGGCAAGTACATAATTCACAGATCTCTGCTCGCACTTCCTATGTATCTTTCTAATTATCAGTTTCTAATTGCAATGATGCTAATAAAATGTGAAGCAGCACTAGCATTGTTTTGAATGCTTATTATTTGTATATTTTATTGTACTTTCTTGGCTCATGTGTAGACAATATTCATATAATGAAAATGACACAAAATCTCTTTAGAATAATTTCCAGGCAGGCTAACCCATGTATTGTTGTGCAGTCGCTAGTGCTTTTTCTTGTCCCTTGGCAGATGCCCCACAGAATGAACACATTCCATAACACATTGGAAAGCGGTGGCCTTTTGGACATTTCCCGTCTTCAATTGGAAGCGGTGGCTGCAAATACAATTGGAATTACATTACATTTACGTATGTAACATAATTTTGAATGAAATACCATTTGCTTAATATTATACTAACCAGTGGACTATTAGGGCAGCTGCTCGAACTGTCCAAATATTCACTGGAGGAAGTGTCGATGTCCAAATATGAACCCTCGCTGTCGCTCCAAATGTTGTTGTCAAGGTTGTCCATATGGAGAAGAAATACAGGGCTGTCCGGTGGGTATCTTAGTTGACAGCCGCATTGTGGGCAATTCACTCTCGAGGTGTCCATCAAATAGTAGTGGTCATTTCGACAACCCAAGATCAGCGTGTGAGTTTTGTGTGGGCCATGGTAAAACACGCCTGCCTGTAAACATCAAAAAAAAAATTGAGACATTAAAAGTCAAAGTTACGAATTATAAAATCAATCAGTCAATTGCCTACCATTTTGTTTGTACGACGTCAATTAAAACAAATGTTTAAGGAGGAAAAGACCAATGCACTAATGCAATGTAGAGAAAAAATAGAACCGTCGACGTGAACAGATCCGAGCACAATGGCAAATTTTAACAACTTCACTTGCTACATGGTTCCTGTAGTCTTGTAGTCGTGTAATTTGTTTTGCAATCCAAAAAATATTTCACGCCTCTNACTTGCTACATGGTTCCTGTAGTCTTGTAGTCGTGTAATTTGTTTTGCAATCCAAAAAATATTTCACGCCTCTGCCATGTACAAATTTGGCAATGATTACAAAATCATTGTAATGTATGATGAAAACCATCAAAGTGTACGTAATATTACGGTAAACACACATTTGATTGTAATTGTTATTAGTTGTATAGTAGGGTAGAGTCGCCTATTACGCCCCACCTTTTGAAATGTATGCTAATTTGCCCCACCAATGCTGATATACAGAGGTGGGGCAAGGTGAGATGGGCATTAGCCATTAGCGGGGCGTATTAGGCGACGCTACACTAATAATGATTGTAATAAATTTCAAATATAAAGGAAATGTACATAGGTAATAACGCCAGTTTGGATTTTATATTTTCCATAATTTTAGTAAGACCGCCTAATTTTAATGTTTGCATGTGGAATCAAGGATTTATTTAATCAGCTCCTTAAACCCGGAAAGGGGAGGGCAATTACCAAGACCAAAATTATCCTTCCCTTTTAATTCGAATGGCAAACGGCCTCTCGCAGCACTTTACGGGGGGAACCCCATAACAGAACAAAATTGAATTCATTAGATTATTCATTGAAGTCTCGTACATTCCCGCCTGAACATGGTTGAGTAGTCAGAGAGAGCTTTGAGAGATCAAAGTAATGCAATAACTTTCTCCACGCACGTACGTACCACGATCCACCCTTTCCGTCATTCTGCCAACCCCTTTTGTTGACAAAGCCTTTTAAAAAAATGTGAAGGTTTTCTAGGACAATATGCAAAGTACACTACAATGAATAGGGCCAAGCAAATACATACGTTACCCCGTCCGTACAAAAGAGTAGAAAAACATTTAATCTTTTCACTTTCTTGAGCATTCTAGACCCATCGCAGGCATTTGTCTGGAATTTATGAGTGGAAATGGTGGCGGGAGCTTAAAATAATCACTTTATGTTTTGTCAAAATAACATTAGAGGACGGATTGCCCCAGCACTGCGCGCGCGCGAGCGTGCAAAGCATGTCATCACCCCTTCATTCTTTATGTCCTTCCCGTAATGGATTTTGGCAGGAGATTAGCTTCGGCATTTTCAACATACATACATACATTGACTGGGCTCCCTTTTAACCCTTTCACGATCTAATTTAACTCCATAATCGTTTACCACCTTTTAAGAGATCCCGGGGCTTAAATTGGCTTAGGGGGCATGCACATTTCCCAGCAACTTTTCCCACAAAACAAAACCATAAAAAACTTAAGACGGGACTTAAGATGTTATGCATTCCTACAAGCAGAAATTAACATGCGGACGATACGACGACGCGTCCGGGACATAAATAGTAGCACGCATTTTTTTGGTGATTATTATGATAGTGGTACTTTAAGCCCTGCCGCATTCCTACATTTATCATCGTAATACTAGCTGCACAATTTATGGCTTTGACGCGAGGCAATTGACGAATACAAAAAGAAAGTTGTAGATTTGGCAGGGGAACTGGTGGGAATTCAAAAATCTCAATTTCCCTCCACCATGACAAATGCCATAAAGTATCCTCGCGCGGATTTATTGCTATGGTCAAATCTCGGCGTCCGGAATTGCATATTACATGGAATTACAGACAGAGGCGCGGAAAGGGCTGCCATTTGAAGAAAGTCAAATGTCATTGGCATCTGCGAACATAGATTTACTGCTCCGCGGTCCGTCCGTACCGTCCGGCTCCAAGCAATCAGTTCCTTCTCAGTCCATGCAGTCCAATTGAGATCTCGATTTCCCTTCTGCTCGGGGATTTCACATTCCCCAAATATCTCTTCCTTGGAAGGACTCATTTTAAACAATGGTCGGGAATGGTTTTCCCGCACAAAAGTCTCAAGTCTCACGTCCGTCCGTCCGTCTTAGACTTTTGGCATGAAAAGCGCGACAGTTTGCAAATCCTGATTTGCAGGACATCCTGTCATCAGCCAATTTTTCTTCTTCAAAAAAGGCCCATTTCCATTGCTATGTCTAGATTTTAAAACAGAAATTAATTTTTCTTAGAAATATTATTTTTTCAAAATAATTTTGTGTAAGTTTGTCCACCCTTTAAGGCAACAAGCTCCGTAAATAAATTAAATTTGAATGCAAACAAACCGTAAATCATTTGTCGCTTTTAAAAATCAAGGAAAATCCCCAGAAGCGCGGGAGGGGTAGTACGACGGCGACTCCTTCACCGCAGCACGTTAGCACTTCAAAGAAAACCGAATTTGAGGGGTGGAGCGTTGATTGAATTAGGGTCGAGACTCGCATGGTTTTTTGGTTTTGAAGACAGAGAAATATCATCAAACGGAGGGGGAGATTTTCCCGGTACAGGAAAAAAAGTAAAAGCATTCAAACCCGGCAGCTTGAAATCGGCTTAAAGATTCCATGGATATGGAGTTCACATCTTTGCTGGCTTGGGTGTTAGGGGGGTGGTAGGCCCAAACGAATCCAGTCCCATGCCAATTGAACCGATAGGAAGCGGATAATAGGACTGACGATAAGTGTAATCGCATCACTGAAAGCGTCGTCCAAATAGTAACTCTGCCTGATTGAATTGTTATGCTTTGCTTTGTCTAAAAGGAATGGACATAAATTCAAAGAAATATCCAGAAAGGGTTGATGACAGCTTTAAGATTATGGACGTACGTACGTACGCCGTGGTTTGAGTTGGAGGGGAGAATTGATCCTTTCAAGCAAAGGAACTTACTTCTCAATTTCATTCACCACTTTCTGGTTAGAAAGACGCAATAATGTATTCCATTCAACAAATCCCACTGAAAGAAAATAATTAAACAATAAACAAAATTTTACCACATATAGTAAATACTAAAATAGTAAACTTATTTTAACAGCTAACTGACTGAATAACTGAGTTTGCAAGTGTCATGCGTGTGTGAAGTGCTTAACAAATATTCAACAATTAAACATAATGACTACAATTTAACTTAAAATGATTACCCAATCAACTTGTAAACAAGCCTCAAAATTGCTTACATTTATCAAAACCATTACATCATTCATCTAAAAACACCACTAAATCAATTTGTTTCCAAATTATACGCGAGTGTTTGTTTGGCAAACTGCCCAACAGAAAATAGAGCTGATTCTAGTAGTGCTCAATCTATCCTCCACCCATAACAAGTAAGCAATCAGCCGAATTGTTTCGTATTAGATGATTGCCATTACAGAATCTTTGGATTATCTCAAATTTCCTGGAATAAGTGGAATATCCTAGTAATGCATACTCTCACTTTCACTGGGTTATCATTGCAATGCAATGCATTATCTGTGTATCCCAATAAAAATAGGATACCACTCACAATACTGAGCACTATCTTACTTTGTTATTGACAGGATGTAATGCGGACAAGATTAAGAGGATGTGACATTCCATTGCCTGAAACTGAGAGACGAGTAAAAATTTCTGGTCAAAATCGCATCAATCATGACATGATGACATGGACAAGGCATGACACACACCCCGTATGTCCATTCCTTGTGTGCTACACAGGTTGATAGGGAATGGCAGGCAAAATTGTGATGGAGAAGT
This sequence comes from Orthonychiurus folsomi, assembly GCA_036851895.1. Lineage (NCBI taxonomy): Eukaryota > Metazoa > Arthropoda > Collembola > Poduromorpha > Onychiuridae > Orthonychiurus > Orthonychiurus folsomi. The sequence goes on from JAAXYW010002203.1 coordinate 9,358, forward strand.
CCCGAAAGTTCTTCTCCCCCAAAGTGGTTCCCATTAAATGTAAAAGGGATCCGGGCAAGGTCAATTCCATTGCCAGAAATTGAGAGACGAGTAAAAATTTCTGGTCAAAATCGCATCAATCATGACATGATGACATGGACAAGGCATGACACACACCCCGTATGTCCATTCCTTGTGTGCTACACAGGTTGATAGGGTATGGCAGGCAAAATTGTGATGGAGAAGTCCCGAAAGTTCTTCTCCCCCAAAGTGGTTCCCATTAAATGTAAAAGGGATCCGGGCAAGGTTGGTGATGGCCAAGTTCTTGCCACCAGCATCTCCAGGGAGCAAACTCACAGCTCTAGTATTGGGTTACATATCCCTTGTATGATATATACAAGATTTGGGTTTGAGATGTTAAAATTAAATACAAAACTTATGAGTATTCATATGAAAAAATATTGTGCAATAGGTATACCTTCTTCAACCTACGTTGCGTTCAAACATGTAACATGTCTTTTTTAAATTCTGCGATATTTTTATGGCACCCGGCCTTTAGAGATTCACCTATTAGTTTCTTATTAGCAGTAATTTATTAGAAAAATTGCAAATGTGGGAATAACAATTGTGTTTAGTTTTGGCATTGGAGTTGTGCATATCAACTTGAAAAAAAAATTTATGGTGTTTCAAAGGCAAGATTTAAATTGCTCAACCCTCCACCTACCTCCGTTTTTGAATACTAAACTCATAAATACTAAATATAAAACTGCAATCAAAAGTCATAAATCCAACGTGCGTATCACGCATATCACACAGGAAGAAAATAACAAAGATGAATGGGAGAAAACTGGAATTGCATTTACGGCGTCCTCGAATCCAAAAGGAAATATTTCCAAGTCGGAGCTATATCCAATTTAAACAAATACATGCAGTTCGGCCAAGAAAGAAGGGGGAGAGGGGTGTGAATTCTGGAGTCGAGTGTCGCCCTTCCAGTGGTTCAATTTATTCTTAGATGGAGTTACGAAGGTGTTAACAACTGGGGCTGGGAATCATCCATCACGGATCCCGCGCGGAAAGAAAGACGGAATCGGAGGAGGAAGGAAGAAGGAGATTGTATCATGTCATCCCGTGTGAACGAAACTATGACTCTGACTTCTTTAACTGAATTGAATCTTTGAATCTCCTTCCCATTGTGAACAAGTAGAGAAATCCATTAAGGCTTATACACCCTTTGCTTGATTTCCTGTCCTTTGATAGGGGGTTGCGACCACCCCATTTTTTTTTGCATATTTATCTGAAACAAAATTATTAAAAATATAACAATCGCGAGTTTTTTTGGCCGGGTTTCTCCAATTCAATTTTATTAAAATCTGAGTGTACCCTCCTCGAAATTTATGCGTACGGAATGGATCCGCCACTGGACTTAGCCTCACACAATCTTTTTAAATCCCGCCTCAACTTTTTAACTCTCTCCTGAGCTCGGACAAAGTTTAATAGACATTTTATACAGTTTGACTTGGGAGTAGAGGTAAGTTATATAAGGGAGGGATGTTAATAGCTTTGGGAAGGGCAAACTTTCTTTGGTGCAGTTACCCTCAATGCAATTCTACTTGGGCCATATTTATGTGGATGTGTATTTGGGGTGGAAGTTTTTCTGATTTCCAATCTATTGTGCTCGTTCCTGTTTTGCACACTTTTTATTAAAGTTTTTGTCCAACCAGTATTGGCATCTTGTGGCCTGTGTCAATAGTAGATTGCAGAAACTTGTTTTTGCAAAATTACTTCCTATTAACTGCAGCCTGTCCTGCCCAAATTTTCGTGAAGTTTAAATACAAGCCAAAATATTTGAAATCCAACCATGAGTGTGAATGCTGTGCTGTCAATACGCACGCATGTCAGCGACGCGTAAAGAAAGATAAACAAGAAGGCCAGAAGTGTGTGGTCAGATTTTAAATCCAAAAAGCACTCCCGCACCAGAATAAACTCCAAAACGGAATTATTTATTTGAAATCCATTAAATCCGTACATGCCTGACCTCAACAAAAACCACATCAATCCGAGCACTTGAATTACAAGAGAATTGTTGATAAGCCATGAACTTATCCTGTGACCTGAATTCTAATCATGGCATGAATCATGACTAATGCCAAATTCAACAGTATGTCCAATTTTGTATCTGTCCACCAACTCGTGTAACATTGAAATTGCTTTAAAAACCTAGAACTACCAAATTTATATTACTATTCACATTAATACAGCCTGTGCTAAGCATTTTGTGAAAACGTATTTGCTCATTATTTTGGAACAATTACAAATTCTGCTCGTTTTCATTTCGTTTTTAATCAAGAAAAAAGTGAAGAAGCGTTGAAAAACTAAGTTGTTGCAAAGGGGCATTTGCACCAAAACTGCGCAAATTCTAGAAATACCACAAAAACCTCTGTAGAAACCCAACCTTCAATTAATCCAGTCCAATTTAACAAATTAAAAGTTGTCGAGTCGTCCGAGACCTTAGGTATTCTCAAATTAAACGAATGAAGTAATTAAATTTCAGAGCCGGTTACTTTCTTTGTTCAGTGGAGATTTAATAAGGGTTCTCTACCTTTACGTAACGTCTACGCATGTGGTCTGACGTCTGACCAGTCCACCTGAAATGCTTGAGGATACGTACAAAATCTGCCAAGTGTTTGAGTTGGCCGGCAAAGTTAAGTAGCCTGAAACCAAACATTTATAAATGATTTGATGGTCCACCACATACGGGTATAAGAAAGAAACGAAAACGAAGCAGGGCGAGTACGTTACGTACTCTTAGGTAACGTATCAACCCCAAAAGAAAGATTTCCTCTCGCATGGCATGGAATTGCGAGGGAAAAACCTAAATGTGTAATGCAGGGAGAGAACAAGGGGGAGAAAGTCTGGAGCACAGGAGGCAACGACACATCCTCGGAATCCTGATCTCCCCCCAAAACACAAACGTTAATTTAATTATTTTCCTTGAGCCAAAAGGCATTCGAAGGAGAAAAAAAGGAAGAAAAATTCATTTCCCTTGTCGTTTTGAGATTAGATTATCTTCTTGGTCAGAGGCAAAAAGATCATTTTCTTTTTCCATTGCAAGGGGTAACACTCGTAGACCATCTGTACTCGCACTGCACAGACGGTGACGGCAGTGCACAAATGCAGACCGAAAAAAAAGTTTCGAAAAGAAAGAAGAAAAATTTTCTTGGAGGCTGGAAAATACTCCAAAGTGTTGAACACAGCGCGGCAAGACGACGACGACGACGTCTGCTACATCTCATTGCCAACTTGAAAGAATCGTTCCTTCACTATTGGATACTACTTGGAATGGAATTGCTTCATTTCTCAAGAAATATGTGTGGAGAAAGTAACGCACTAGCAGAAAGTGGGGAACAGATGGTTCTTCAATTTTTCAATGAATTTTATTTCATTTTCCTTTGGAGAGAGAACCCATTCACATTTTACACAGACAGTCACGTTTCATTCAACTTATTAGCCAAAGGCGTACGTACCCAAAGTTTAGCAAATACAATTTCACAGCTGTGCAAATGGCAAACTCGGGAGGGTGCGTGGAGGGAACGAGCTTGGATATGAGGATTTACCACTATAACATGTGAAGCATACAAAAAAAGTTAAAAAAATAACATGGAATTTGTCAAATCCAAGACAATAAATGGATTCCTTGCAAATTGGAAATCTAAATTTCGAAGATTTGCTCCAATATCAGAGAAATATGACAACGGGAAATGCAAATTTTACCCAATTGAAACCTGAATAGTTCTTGCAGCACATTTATCTCACCTTTAAATTTCCTCTCACTCAAAATTTAGAGGAGCAATTCCATTCACATTGAGCCACCTTGAAACTTTTTCTGAAGAATGACGACTACGGTTAGAGAGGAAGAAAAGATATTAAAATAAATCCCTCCACTTTCTCATGTGACCATACTATACGTACGGGTAAAGCCCACGCCACGTACAGGCATACGTTTTTGAATATCCCGCCATAAGACATAAGCTGTGCTCCGTAAAAGATGCGCTTTCTCGAACCGTAACATTTTATTGAGGTATTTACTCCACATGCATCTACATCCCAGTTATCCCGGTGGTACCTTTCGCATTCGCATGCATGCATCCATCCAGGGATCCTCATCCCAAATCCTTTTGCATAAAAGAGGGAACAAGAGAATGCAATTAGTGGGGGGGAAACCGTGTGGACTTATGTAGTGTTGGTTTTATGGTCGCAAAACAATGCGCTCATACTTCCATGAAAAGTTTAATCTTGTAAACTTTGATGGAATATAAATCCGGTTGCCGTCGTCGGCGGAGTTGTGAAAAGTTTGATGCGACGCGGGGCGGGCATTTAGACAGAAGGAAGAAAATCCAAAACCGGTGAAATCCAACGAAGGGGGAAAAGGAAAGGACCACTCAAAAAACAAACAGTACGAAGCAACCAACTTCCCTGTTACTCCCATCGATCATTCATGATTATCCTTTTAAGAGCCTTTGTCACTATTTCTCTCCGTATTTCCGAATCTCCACTCTTTCGTCCCGTTCAACCATTCAATTTCCATAACGACAATGAAGGGACATCTTACCACTTTTGAAGGGTTATTTTTTATATTTCCATTCGTTAAAAGTGAATGAAAATCTACTTAATAGCTCGTGTGTTGAATTGAATTTTATGTAGGAAGTAAAAGGCGGAATGAGTCATAAAGTTTTGGGGCGAGTTGGCATAGTGTTTAACTTGACATGTGTAGTGCGTATGGCGCGAAGTTTTTGCATGACTATGGCATTTCATGTGAATTGTTTAACAATTTGCGCAATTGTTGTAGAATATCTTTAATGAATTTATCTTAAAATGTTTCCTGGTGAGGATGTTTCCGCAAGGCATCAACATTCAAATTCCCGCCATTTGTAACGATAGACTTACTTTAAAATACACAGCCTGGAATCGGAGCAGAACTAACTTAAATCCGAGATTTAAAAAAACCTACAATGGATTCGTTAGCACAGCTTTGAACCTAATCAGCTAATTACTTGAGAGTGCACTACAATTTTCTACTTTGAAATCCGTATAGGATTACTTGGGATTTGGGATACCTAATGAGGACACAAGGGAGTCTCCTCAAATTTGGGAGGAAAGCAGGAACAGCGGGATAAGCGCATGCAGATGCAGGGCAGGATGTGTGTTGTGTTGCGGTGCATTGCGTTGAATTAAAGGGACTAGCCATATTTCAGATGAATCATTTTCATTTGTGGGATTATTCATCCATCGGATCTGCTCAATCAGATCTGTCGGATCGATTGCGACTCCTACTGCTGTGCTAGTAAATTGGGGAAACCCTCGTCTCCGGGATGCAAGTGAAGAGGGAAAGTCAGTGGGCCGTGAATTTTTTTCCCTCTTTTGAATGTGGTCGCGTGGCTTCAACAAAAAGCGAAACATGTCCCACTGCCTTTCATTCATTTCCAGAAAATCCAATGCTAAGTCATATCACCCTTACACACACATTGTAAATGCATATACCCTGCCTGCCATTTTATTATGTCGTATTATGTCATGTGTCGTAGTGCTGAATTCATTTGTTCGCTTTTGTTTTCCTACCCGTTCTTTTAGCTAAAGTTGCAGATTTGGAGTTACTTTGAACAATTTATTATACACAAGTTTATCAACCATATTTAATTACAACTTTCTTGGTAATTTGCAGTTTTTCTACAGATAATTAGGCCAAGCCGAGGTTGAAATTTGCGAATTTGCCACTTGAAAGTCGACTCTTGGACAAATTTGGATAGCAATTGCTAAAAAGATTATTGATATGTAAAATTTAGCAATTTTTTTGTCATTTACATCGTATATTGTACATCGTATATATTGCCGGTGTAGTATATTACATCGGCAATACCCACCAAAAGTTTATATTTTTGTAGTCAATTTGGTTTTTGTTTTTTCATCCAATTTTCAGGCTTTAAGGACTTCGACATACAACAACAATGTGGGCTATCAACCAGAAGAATCTGAGTAAGGAAGTTATCCTCGCATCTGCATGTTTATGGCTGATACACTAACTGGCCCCATTACCCGGATTCCCGAATACGGTGCACTCGGAAGGGTGTAAGTGCATTACCCTCCCCCAAACACATGCAGTCCGCACTTTCTCCCAAGTCATCCCTTCCATTGCACTCAACGCATAATAAGTACCCCTCCTTTTTTCCCTTCATTTTCATTACTGGGGATGAGAGAGATTTTGCATCAGATACTACTACATCGTCCACACACACATAAATGCAGGAGGACAGGATTGGAACGGACATGGAATACCCGGGTGTTCTCGAATGGGGCGGGTAACTTCATGGAGCCACCGAATTCAGTGTGTCATCAGCAGATTTGCTTTAAGCTCCGACAATTCCATTGTCCTCTGAACGGGGTGCACAATGGGAGTCAGAACAAACTGTTGTCCGCCGAGCATTGTTGAGGAGGATGGAAGTGTGAGGGCCAACACCAAAGTACAAGAGCAAAGGGAGCCCTTGTACGGTACGGTACGCGGTACCTCAAACCCCAGGCCTTTTTCCGAAACACGTTGTCGTTGTATTTACAAACAAAATGAAAATGAGAAAATACAAACAGAGGGACCGGAAAACACGTTAATGAACTGCATTGAATATTTTTGGGGAGATTTTTTCAATATTGTGTCCCAAACGTGTAATAAACGGCCGGCATGAAGAATAATCATTGGGGGAATCTTCCAGGGATCAGCTATGGTTTGGCTTCAAGCTGTTCCGTTTATGAGCTGAACATTTAATTATTTTTGTCGTTAAACTTTAATTATTACAGAAAATAATATTTATATTTAGCTTTGCTGGAAAAAATTGTAACTTTTGTTGCTTTATTAATATGAAAAGTACAGTAGTACATAATTTAATCGATTATCAAATTAAATCTGTAGGCATTAAAGCACACTTCCGTATCCGGAATCCCTTTGATTTGATTCTCAAATTTCAAAGTGTGCACGAACCATGGAAAGGGTTGATCAGTGTGTAATAGCATCCATCCGCATGTTAACCAATCCTCTGTTGTGTTGTGAGTCATTTGCCTGCTCCCAGTAATTTTTGAAAGTCATGTCATTTAGAAGAGAATGGCGAATGATGATTAGAATGGGCGATCCAAGGGCG